>BPLR01003039.1:0-7500 GCA_021605095.1 Caerostris extrusa
TTCCCTCCAAATAAACAGGCTTTGCGCCAAAACTCCAAAGTTTATATCTACCACTTTGAGGTATTACAGGTCGACAGTAGATGCTTTTTCAGATATATGACGAAACGGTTTTAGGAAGTTCAAAATAACAGGTGTTAGTTCTAAAGTTCTAAATCTGGTTTCTTCATGATAGATAGATCTCCGATTCAATTAGGTTGACATCAGTTATATAAATTTTGGTTTTTAACGATGAGGTTTAAAATGAAATATAAATTTAAAAGCTTGCAGAAAAACATTTTTAAACTTTACCTGAGAGGAAACAGTAGTTTATGAAGTAGACTTTAGACTCGTATATAAATTAAAAAATGCTTATTTATAAATTATTTTTTATTAAAAATATTCTAAATGCAATATTAGATGGAAAATTCAAACTATCTTATCAATATTTAAAACTTAAAGCTTAGTAATTTTTTAAAATTATTTTTACATTATAATTAAAAATTATATATTAATTAATAAAAATAAATATTAATTAAATATTTAATACTAAAATATTAATTAAATATTTAATACTAAATATTAATTAAATATTTAATACTAAATATTATTTAAATATTTAATTAAATATTAATTAAATATTTATTTTTTAAATATTAATTAAATATCAAATATTATTTACATATTGCATATTAGTTAAATATTAAAAATTTTAAATTTAAATATCCATTCTGAAGCCCGAAGATTTACCACACCAAAATTGGTTTTAAAATACTGATTTTTTACAGATATAATGATTAAATACCGATTTTCACAATTCTCAGAGAGATGAGTAATAAATTTTATTATTTGTTTAATTAATTCTCCTTGCGAAATTAAATATTTTTATTTATCGCAAATTTTTCGTTTAACAAATTTCTTTTTAACTATTATCATTTTCTCAAAAACAGCTTGCGACCTGATAGCCAACTGGCTAGCGCTCTGCTGGCCTTTTTGTGACAAAAGCTCTAGGTTGATATCCTAGTTGTGGCATTGATGTTTGTCAGGAAACCCACTTTAAACCGATTAGCATATTTGTATTCATTAAAATGTTTTATAAATAAGTAATTTTTTAATTTATATCTAATCTAATACGAATTAATGTAATAGAAATTATCTAACAGAAATTTTAAACCAGACCTTTATGACTAATACTTACGAACTATGGCGCGCATTTTGCACCATGGTCTTATCAAATTACGAGGTAGTTCAAAAGTAATTTTTTAGTTAACTTCCTAAGTACGCAAAACGTCCATCTCATAAACTTCACGTAAAAGTTTGAAAAAAATTTCCCCCTGCCGGCTTTCAAATTTATATATCAGTTTAAACCTCATCGTTAAAAAGCAAAAATTTATATCACTGTCACCCACCTAATTGAATCCAGATCTATCACATAGAGAAATCAGATAAACATTCCCTGGGTGGAAACAGTTAATAACATCTGCTTTTATTTAGAACGTCCTAAAAGCCCTTCCTTCACATATCTTAAGCATCTACTGTAGACCCTAATATCTCAAAGGATGTAAACTTCGAGTTTTATGAGAAAAGTTTGTTGATGGGGGAACCAAAAAGGGAAAAATAAAACCGCATCTCTCCAGAGTGAATTTATTGCTGTGATGGGGAGTCAAATTCGTAACGCGGAACACAGACTTTTCTTGATTTTTCTCGAATTCTTCCCACCTTTTATGAAGCGTGCTGCTGTTTTGACCTCGCGGCATACTGGCAATACGATATTAAGGTTGCAAAGTAATTTATAGAGGGTCTTTGGATACTGGATGGGTCCGTAGAGCGCAAAGAATGATGGGAGTTTTCTTTGTGTTTGGATGTGTTTACGGTGAGCAGAAAAAGGTTTATTAAACTTTTGATGGGTTGCAGAGAAAGGGCGTTGTTGGTGAGTCTTAGAGGTGCAATTAATCACAAAAGTTTGAGAAGAATTTCTATTTAAAATTTGATATATTTCTCCTTTTTGTAACACTTTTGCCATCTATTTTCTACTTATAAAAATAGCCGTAAAATTCTTTTTTAATATTTTCATGTTCATAAATCTGATATATTTGTATTGTTTTACCTCTAATCTTAAATAAAACCTTAAATAATAGTTAATAATAAAAATAATAAATGTAATCGTCATGTTTGTTTCTGAGAAAAAGAAACTCCTCTGATTTAAATTTGCGATTGAAATGAATTTAAAAGTTTTTGGTTAAGTTATTAAACGAATGAATAATATACGTATCATTACATTAAGTTACTATAACATTGACACTGATACATTCTAAACGATGCGTTAACTACCAAATAACTCATTAAATATTCTGTATGATATGGGATGCCTTTGAAGCGCATCAACTGTCAAAGCAGGGATCGGAAATAATTTCATCTGCATTGCTACTTATAGAATATGTATATCTGAAGATACCAAGAGAAACTGTTGAAGAATTTTAAAAGAGGTCGTGAACAGTTTTCTAGAAAGTGTTTGAGATAGAAATGCAATGACTTTCACGTTCCCTGATATATTCTGATCTGCTTATAACAAGTCTTAGACAACTTCGGAAATTATTTCGATCCCGAATAGAGTTAGAAACATGAAGAACATACAGTTGTTTTTTCAATACTTCGATTTAATGTAAAATAAGAAAAGCATTATGATAAGATCTTATAATTTACTTTAATAATGTGTCAAAAAAAATTTTTCGAAAATTAAGTGACATTTCTTAGAATTTAAAATAGATTTTTCAAAAATTTGAGATAAGTTTTTTCAATCCTAAAAATTATTTATTTCCACTTATAAAGAAAAAAAAACCAAAATAATTTTATTAACAAGACCTTTATTTATAATAATTTATGATAATCCGAAATTTGTATTTTTTTAAATATTGGCTTTTCTAGCAACTGTAATATAAATTTAAATTAAAATATTCAGAGAGTGCAAATATTATTATTGGTATCCTCATTATTTATAATTAAAATAATTTTTTTTTTTTTATTTGCAATGAAGAACAAGTAATGTTAAAAAATTTTTTTTAAAGTCAATTCCAATTTTTTTTTCACTAGTTTTCAGAGAGTCCTTTATAAATAAAGTTTACATTTTCCTCTTACATCTGGCGCCATCTATTGGTAGATACATTCAACTTAAATCTAAAAAAAAAACTAAAATTAATTAATTAAATTTAATTATTGAATTAATATTTTTAAAAACTGTATTAACATCAATTATCATCCATTACAAGTTCAAAAAAATGTATTTGAATTTGAGTGGAGGAATAAAAAGTATTTTATTAACGATTTAAAATTTAAGATATATATATAGCGAGTGTGTGAACTAATAGAAGGAATTGAAGAAAAAGATTTTATTTCTTTTGGAATCACGAGCCGATATAATATTTGGCATCACTGTATGGTTTAAATACAAAAATTTCTATTATTTTGTGATGGTTATCTGTCTTCCCACCATATTCTAATTTAATAGAATATGTTGGAGATGACTAGTAATTTTAAATTACTAGTTTAAGTAATTTAGTTATTAAAAGTTAGTAATAGTAATAATTTAAAATTAATAAGTTAGTTACTAGTAATTTAAAATTAATTATAAATTTAATTAGTTAATTTTAGAGATTTCATGTATAGAAGATCTGTCAAAGAGAAGTGTGTCTAAGATTACTTTTGAGGATTAACGAGGATTAACTCAATAATGACTGACAATAGCTAATATGTAAAAGAATTGTAGCTTGATTTGTTTCTCTATGATCACTTTTTGCACATTTGGGCTAATTAGACCGCGTCCTACAGTTAGTAAAGAGAATTCCGAACCACAAACACTCATCCATGCCGCAACCAGGATTCGAACCTGACCACTGTGGTTCCAAATGCTAGAGCGCTAGCCAATTGTCCATCAGGTCGCGACTTGTGGAATAGGATAAGCTTTGCTATGAGCATCGAGTACATTCAGTAATGATTATGACAAAATGCCTCGGGCCTGAATGCCTGGCACTCGGTAACACAAGTTTCGGGTTCGAGTCCCAGCGGTGCCATGGATGTTTGTAGTGATTCGGAATCCATTTTAAGCCGTAGGTTCCGGTCTCATATGACTGTAAGAGCGTCAAGTCAGACTTCTACCTACGGGTGCTCCATCACAACATAAGCTGCCCTTTTACTTTCCATCCATTAGGTAGATAACTCATGGGATGTCCGTCCCGCACTGCAGGTCACTGAGGATTAGTCACACAACAGAATGCCTCGTATCAATAATGGGATTGTAGGGTTTGTAGTTTTTTTCTTTGTTTCACCTTTATGAAAATAAATAGGGAACCCTGAAAATTATGTCCAAAAGCACTATTATATGTTAACCAGGGTTGCAATGCTTACCTACCTGAATGGTATTCAGCATTAAAAATTTTAAAAAAAAATAATGGATTTGAAAAAAATTACAAAGGTGAATATTTTTTGATTACTTTTTCATATCTTTTGTTAAAAAATAACTATTATAATATCAGTTAATTCAAAGTTTTTTTTTTTTTTTAAACCCAGAAGTAGAAAATTTATATATGATATAAAACGAAACAATGCTATTTATATATTCTCTTAGGAATATATAAAAAAAAACTAAGAGCATGAAAATAAAGCAAAATGTCGAGCTATCCTTTTAAAATTTACTTTCAAATCCCTTTACATGGAAACCCTCATAAACCACATTATCTATCTGAAACACTGAAAGATTAAGCATTAAACACACCCCATAGACAAGAAAAGTATGTTGAAAAAAAAAAAAAAAAAGAAATTAGGAAACCAAAGCGGCCAAAAACAACAAGATTAATTGCGCGTTTAAAGTCTTTTGTGTTGCGGTCCATCATTCTTGGCGCCATTACCTCTGCTGCCAGATTCCCAGATAGTATTTCACCTCGGCCTTATACATGAGGGTCCCTCGAGGATTAATGTTTTGTTTTTGTACTTTCGACGTTTGGCATCAACTAACTGCGAAATAAGATCTCGTTAAGTCGGCTTAAGCTTGTTGCTCCTTATTTACGGGAAACCCTATCCGTTTACCAAAAACCCGACGAAAGTTTAAGGTTTCGTTGCCTTTATTGGCATTAAAAAGGAAAATGTTGGGGTAAATATGTCCAGTTTAAAGACGCATTATTTGCGGAGAAATAAAAAAGAAAGAATTTCCAGGCTTAAGTTTAGCTTGAATGGGAAAAAAGAATTTAGTGAAAAGCCTTTTTCGTTTCAAATAAAAATCCTGATAAAAAGTGTATTTCAAAGTGCAATTTTGTTATATAATATTAAATGAATATATACTTATTATATATATGAAAATAATATAAGAATTTTTTTTATTTTTCAACTATTAGATTTGCTGGAGTCCCTATTCAACAATATTGATTTGTTTAATAAATTTCTTGAATACCGACATTGAAATTAAAATTATAATATATTTAAAACGTTGAAGATAGAAATTGTAAATACTTGGAAGGAGAGGAAAACTGCATGATTTGACTATATAAACAAATAATATAAATTTTTATTTTAAAACTCAATTCTACTTCTTTTTCACTCTATTGCAGAAAGTTCTTTATAAATAATTTTCATTCATTTTTTAAGTTTATCGGGCGCCATCTATTGGTAGATATATGCAAATTAAATAAAAAAACCTAAAATTAATAAATTAAATTTAACTACTGAATTGATATTTGAAAAAACTGTATTAGCATCAAATGTCATCCACTACAAGTTCAAAAAAATGTATTTGAACTTGAGTGGATGAATAAAAAGTATTTTATGAACGATTGAAAATTTGAACAAGATATATATATAGGGAGAGTGTGATCTAATAGAAGGAATTGAATAAGTAACCATATAGGATGAATCATGACAAAGTTTACGAACCCCTAAAAAGGGTAGGGTGCACAATTCAGAATCATATAACAATGCTCAGAATTATATATCAACTTAGTAGATCGCGAAACACAGGAGTGGAAATCTCCGAGAATTTTGTTCAGAGATCATTTCACATTTTGATGAGAAATAATAAGATTGCAGATAATATGAACGCTGAATACTGCTTGAAACAAAAAAAAAGCTTTTCACTAAATTATTTTTTCACATTCAAGTAAGACATAAGCCTTGTATTTAATTTCTTTTATTTCTCTACACATAATGCTTCTTTAAACTGGTTATATTTACTAAAACATTTACCTTTAATGTCAATAAAACCTTAAAGTTCGTCGGGTATTGATAAAAGTATAGGGTTCCATGAACAAGCATTTGGTTTATGGGGATACAATGTAAAATTGGTAGTCAACGTGCATAATCCATATCCCTTACTATAACCTTTTTGGACACCCACACCAGTGGTTATTTGAGAGCCATCATAAAGATCGCGAATAAATGGTATAAATTCCAAACGTAGAGGATACTGTTCTAGGTTCTAGTACAAGACTGTTTAATATCTAGTACCCGAGAAATCACCATGATCACCATGATTTGACGAGATCACCATGATAAGTTGGCTCCAACGATAAGATGGTGAGTAATAATAGTAATTATAATATCAACGTGGAACTGACGGACAAGCATTTGGTTTATAGGGATGCAATATAAAATAGCCAAATCACATGCGCAACTTTTTTGGTGATCCATAGGTGGATAAATCCTCCATGGTGATCCATTCTCTTTGCCATAACCTCTTGGACACCCACACCAGCGGTTATCTGATAGCCATCCTAAGTCGCGAATAAATGGTACGGACTAGAAACATAGAGGAGACTGTTCTATATTCTAGCACAAGACTGTCTAAGATAAAGATGCGAGAAAGATGAGGGCATATTAGAATGTTGAGATGGTGAGCAATAATAGGATGGTTGATAATATAAAAACGGAACTTGCGGACAAGAATTTCTTTTATGGGGATGCGATGTAAAATTGGCAATCCATATTTGCAAGGTTGTTTGATGACCCATACCCCTTGCCATAACCTCTTTGGACACCCCACCAGCTGTGCACATCTGAGAGCGAATGCGTCATGAGTCGTGAATAAATGGTACGGATTCGAAACATGGAGGAAACTGTTCTATACTCTAGTTTGATAAAACGAGCGAGTATCTCCGTCTGACCGCAAAAAACAGCTTACCTTATCTCTGGTTGTGAGTGACAGCTGGTCGTAAATGGGGTTTTTGATGTGCGGAAAAAACCAACTCTTGTAGGAGCGCGGTCGAGACACATGACTTTGTGGTAGGGTTCTGTCAAACCTGTTTTTAATGAGTTCAGAAATGCGACTCTTTCTCTTATGGACAATAATATCGTATGGGGTTTTACAATAATAATAATGCATATCTTGCATATGTAATTCTGCATATTTTACCTATTTTCCATTAGTAGATATTGAAACCGTGCTTCCTCATACGCTCTGCAAGAGCACTCCCCCCCCCGGTTTCGGAGAAATGGTCAGTAGCCTCAAGACTCTCACCCGAGAGAAAGTACAGCGCAATCACG
>BPLR01003039.1:12500-32616 GCA_021605095.1 Caerostris extrusa
AGAGCTTTGGACGTAAGGCTGATACCCTATTTCATAAAAAGAAAAACAGCTCATGTTTCCATCTGGCAGACCGTCTAGGCCCACTATGGGCCTGTTACGCCACTGATGATGATGATAATGATGAGTTTTGAAGTTGAATTGAATTGCTTCAACCCTGTATTAATATTAAAATAGTGAGCGTATGAATTAAAAAAATTAAATTTGGAAAATTCAATAGCCAATTTTGAAAATCTTTAAAATTTAAATTTTATTTATATCCATCAGCTAAATAATTTTAACACAAGGAGTTTGAAAACAAAATTTTTTTAAAACTTTTTAATCATTAACTGAAAGATGTAATTGCCGTCTTTCATGCTTATAAAGAGAATATTTGTTTCTATATAATAAAAGTGGTACGAAAAGAAAGAACTGTTTAATAACTGCCGAGAAAGATACAAGTCCATAATGAATTTTAAATAAGTCCATAATGAATTTAAATGATTATGGCATATCTCTATTTTTAACATTCTTGTTCTTCTTCGTTGACGAACAACCGCATGGTGGGCCAAGGCCGCCAGCCTATCTCGAGATCTGCCTAGGCAGGAGATGTTATTTTTACAACAAAAAATAATGTATCAGTATATTAAGTTTATTCTATATAAGTACTTACTTAAAAAGCGCTTTTCTTATTTGTTATTTAAAGTACACTCATGTCCATAAATTAAGGATAATTCAGAATCACACAGAAATTGAACTCTAAAATAAAAATTTCACCGGCAGAATTATCACACACATCTTGAAGAAGAATATGCAAATTACAGGAAATCACCAGATGGGGCGGATAGTACGTCACAATGACGAGAGTGTAAGAGAGGGGTATATAAGGAATGGTGGCAAAGAAGTAAAATTGTTCACAAGCGCTTTAAAAGCCTTTCAGTGCAATAACCGCATAGTTATGGCACAAAGGAAGCATTTGGATGATTTTTTAAGTGGTAGAATTATCGGACGACTGGAATGTGGACGTACCCAGCTGGAAGTATCCGAGGAACTTGGAATCGCCCAGAGTGTCATCTCCAGGCTTTGGCAACGTTTCCAAGATGATGGTAATGTGAGTAGATGTTACAGCACAGGTCGCCCCCGAGTTACAACGCCGAATGAGGACCGGTATTTAGCAGTTACTGCCAAAAGAAACAGACGGAACACAGCATCAGACCTGTCTCGTCAGCTCTCTTCAGCTACCGGTACGACAGTTTCAAGGCAGACCGTGTACAGACGCTTAGGGCACATTGGTCTACATGCTCGCAGGCCTGTCAGATGTGTTCCACTTACCGCAACTCACTGTCGCGATTAATCTGTGATTAACCTGGAGTAGAGAGCATGCATTGTGGACACCGCAACCGTGGTCTTGTGTGATGTTTTCCGACGAGTCCAGGTTTAGTTTCCAGTCTGATTCTCGCCGGACTTTCATATGGAGAGCGCCAGGTACCCATTACCACCAAGACAACACCATTGAACGACACCGTTACGGTGGTGCAGGGGTGGCTCGTTTGGGAGGAATTATTCTTAGTTCCAGAACTGACCTGCATGTTCAGAGTGCAACGATGACAGGCCACATCTATCGGTATGTCATTCTATAACAACATTCACGTTTGTTTCGGGGCGCCATGGGTGCTGAATTTCTGTTTATGGAAGTTAAATTTGTTTTGCTTCTGTGTCTTTCTTTGCCTGAACTTCATTATCCTTAATTTATGGACATGAGTGTAGTTTAGTGCCTGAGTCATGGCTCAGTGACAACATTCACCGTTGGTGAACATTAGGGCTACTAATCCTCATCACTGTGCCTAGACCTGAGTTGGGCTTACACAGTTTGAGAATGGTAGTGATTGAAAGTAATCTGACTGGGTTCCGTAACGATCTTACAATCATAGACAAAGACCTACGGCTTTAGTGAATTCCGAACCCCCTAAACACATCCATGTCATCTCCCGGACTCGAACACAAAACCTGTAGATACTCGGCCATTCAGCCCCAAGCATTAAGGTTGAGGTTCAATCCTCTGGTGGCTTTGTTGTAAACACTATTTCAAAAAAAAGGAGGCTCGATTACGTTTGGAATGTTCTGCATCTTGCCTCGTGAGTAAGACTAAATGGTGCAGGTTTCTCCTATACAATTCTCAAATGCAGGGTATTTCATCCAAAAGTCCTTCATGAAGACACTGATCTCTTTTTTTGAGCGACACGGAGCAGAAATCAGACTTCTGCCTACAGGTGCTCCATCACAAAAGAGCGGGCTGATGGCCAATTGGTTAGCGCTCTGGCCTTTGGTACCACAGGCTCCATGTTCGAATCCTGCCGGGGATATGGGTGTTTGTTAGTGGTTCGGAATCCCGGTCTGTTAGGACTCGTGTGCTCAAGTTGACCGCAGAGAGACAAACCAAACCAAATCATCACTAAAGAAGCTCCCCCCCCTCTTTCCTCCTTTCAGGACGAATACGACAACAACTTAATTTAATAAATGCTTGGTTGCTGATATTATCTTAACATCTTTCCCGAAATCTTTAAAACCACATTTCAAATTTTAAAAGCTTATTTCTGCCAAAGAATAAATTTTGTAAGCCTAAAGATTATTCAGAAATAAACATATACTTTTCTCAATAACTGTCTCTAATCTGCTATTGACAAGATAATAATCAATTAGTGCCATTTTAATTGTCTTAAAAATTTTCAAAGCTGACATCGTGAACCAAATATGTTGACAGTTTAGCGAGATTCAATTATATTTAATACAAAAAGAAGTGGGAAATGAGTTTGCAGTAAATTTTTATATGTCATACTTCAAAAGAGATTTTAACTTAGAAATAATGCGGTAATAACTTGTTAGTATATTTTAATTATTACGAACAAAATCAATTTGACTTTATCAGATTTTATCAGAAACACATTAATGACAAGTATTGAAGTGGAATTTAAAGTTATTGAATTTTTCATTTCACAATGCAGAAAGATGAAATATTATTTTAATACCATGAAATTAAATTAAGTGATAAAATTATTCTTAATCAAAGTACAAGTGTTTTGTTGCTGATAACTTTGCATGAAAATAAATAATATTATGGTACAATTAATTTTTAATTGTTCTAAATAATTAATATTGTACAACATTTACTAATGATTTTATTTAACTACAGTCAGTATATTTTATATGCTGTTTTAGACAGTTTTTCCCTTCAAATGCTCTAACAGATTCGACACCCCTATTTCTAACTGATGACAAATAAAAAATTACCTAAATTTAATAAAATTATTTTAAATTGTTTTAAATAGAATTGGATGGTAAATGCATACATTTAAAGTCGATTTATTCAAGTTAACATTCCTTTCTTTTTAATTATGATATTTTAATAACATTCTCTTGAGTTTATTCTTTATAATTATTTTAAAAAATTACGTATTTTAAATGATGTTGTTTTCAAAACAATTCGGCCACGTTAGACTGAAATAATATTTATTCAAAAAAAAATTTATATAAGTTTAAAAAAATATTAAAGTATTTTTATATAAGGTTAAGAAAAATATTAATTTCTAGATTATTAATAGATATTTATACATATTTTGATAACAAGCTTTTTTTGTTGAAATAGTCATATTTTTCGTGCTAATACAAACAATATATGGCAATATGGCAACTGCCTGATGCCGAGTTTACTCCTCCTCAAGTCTTTGATTGCCCAGCTGTTGCAGCCGTGCGTTGTCTGGACTCTCCCTCTTAAGAGGATTTATACTCCGAGCTGGCAATCGACGTAGACAGTATTATACAGAGCACCACGATAGTTGATTCCCTTGTACTCTTCTTGGTATACGACAACAGCAAAAACAAACAGTATAATATTTTAATAATAAGTTATAAACTTTAACTGTATTTTTGTTTTACCCCCTCTAAATTAATGTTTTAAAATATAAAATAAATTAATACACTGTGATTTAATGTGATACATGTATTTACCAATTGTGGAATATTTACTCTCCCTCTTGACCTTATTTATGTTCAGTTCCCTGATAAGTTAAAAAGTTATAATTTATTATTTTTTTTAACTACACAATTTTTTTTCATAAAGAATTCTGAATTTGTATTTTTTCAATGAAGTTTTAATTATTTACTACTCCTTTCCTATTATTATATATATATACATATCATTTGCTTATTCTATATATTTTAATTTATAAACTTTTTATAGATATATGCTGTATTAATAAGCTAGTGTCATTCTTTCAAGTATTAATTTTTGATGACTCGATGCGAGAAATACTAAGTATTTAAATTAACAACAACAACAACAAAAAAATCAAATCATTCATCTATTAATAAATATGCTATTTAAACATTACTAAATTTTAAATCACTTAAATGGATTATAAATATCTTTACAATCAAATAACTTATATTTTATTGTGTTTTACCCAAATTAAAAACTTTGCGTTTATTCTTTATTCAACTCGATGAAAATAAAAAAAAATCTTGTTTTAATATTTGTAAATTCAATTCTACCTTTTCATTAAATTACATTTTATTATTTTCTGGATGTTGTTGTTCATTATATCCGCTAGAGCTAGAAACATTAAACATCAACTGAATCACCAACCATGCCATAAAGACCTTCCAGAAGGCCGATCACAACGATATCATTACTGGAAGGCGGAATCGTCCCTAAAATCCCTATCGTGCATCCCAGAACAAATCCCATTCTGTCCCGAACGTCTTAATGGTCAATAGAGGAGATTCGGGCAGACTCGGATTATTATAAGAACGGAGATGTTGCCATTCAGCAGACCATTATTTCTGGACGACTAATACGGGAAGATGGAAGACGATTCTCCATTTGTTGACACCAAAAGGAAGTCGGGGCCCCATTATTAAAATTTGTCAATCAGGCTCCAGTGACAGGCTTTAGCGGTTCAAGTACAAAGTGTTATTGTGAGATGAATAGTTTCCAATAGTGACAGGTTTTATCTTCGGGGCTGGTGGGGTGTAGATAAATGTTTGCTTTGGTTAGCCTATGAGATTCTCTTATGAAAATATATTAAATGGCCAATCAATAGCAGTTGAGGGAAATAAGTCTATATAAATAAGTGCTTAATACATATATTTAAATAATAATACGAGTAAATAAATTAAAAATTAAAATAATAAATGCTTAATGCCTACTTAAAAAATAATGCTTAAAATAATAAATGCTTAGTGCATATTTAACATAATGCTTAGTAAAAATAAATTAATATATATTTAAAATAATGCTTAAGATATTAAATGCTTAATATACACCTAAAAGTTCTTAAAATTATAAATGCTTAATATACACCTAAAAGTTCTTAAAATTATAAATGCTTAATGCCTAAAAAAATGCTTAAAATAATATATGCTTAATATATAGTTTAAATGCTTAAAATAACGAATTCTTAATGCATACTCAAAATAATACTTGATATAATAAATGTCTAATGCACTTTTTTAATGCAAATGCCATGAAATTATTTCATTTTTGCTAAAATGAATTTTTGTGGGACACGCAAATATGTTTACATTTAAATTGAATCAATGCATTTCGTTTAAAAAGTAACAGAATAATAAGTAAACATGAAAGACAATTTAATGAAATTCTTAATTTAGAAAATAACTTCATCAAAGAATATTTTACTCGTGTTTAATAAATTCTATTCAATTCTAATTTCAATTGAGGCGAATATATCCTTATTAAAACAAATACGTCAATGCAATTCTAATGCATTAATGTATTTGTTAGAGTAACTAAGATAATTTTCTACAGAAATGAATGTCGAAAAGAAAGTTGGAAAATAATTTTAAATATAACTGAAAAAAATTAATGTCAAAGTAAATTTTAGCATAAGAAAATAATATTTTAAAGGCAATATTCCCAAAAATGTTATAAATTTCAATGAGAAGCGTTAGAAAGCTTTGTAACTGTATACCTAATTGCACTTACCTAACTTTTACAATCGCCTTCAGTTTACAATAAATTAATTAGATTTATAATTAAGCTTAATTTTAAAAGCTTTTAAAATTTAAAAAGCTTGAATAGCAATAAAACCTTGGCTGTTTTTGTTCTCTTGACAGCATATAAAGTATTACTTTTTATATGTGAAATTTTATAAATAACTAATAATTATTTTCATAGACACGCAGTATTTATGTTATTTACTTAGTTCACTTATAATATAATATATAATTGAAAACGTGTATAAATTTCTTACGTAATAAAGCAAATAATCAACTTTGGGTCTATATAATTTGACTTAAGAGCTAGATTTAATCATGACATGGAAAAAATAGGATTGATGAACGTATTTTGAAATAAAAAGAAATTTTGCACAAAAATATTTATTGAATTATTGTTTATATATAGATTGCATTGAAGATCAGCAAATGAATCCACCTTACTCGTTGGACGATAACGAGATGTCAATGAACAAAAGCACCTTTAAAGTAATTTTTACATTATGATTGCATGAGATACTAATATAGTGGAATCTTGAATTTATTACATATTAGTCCTTTTAATCTTGTTTTTCTTCACTTATATTTAATTCCATTTTAATCTTATAATTATTTGTAGAGGAATGTCCTTCGAAAAGATGAGTTGGTTTCGAAACCTCCAGCGCAAAGCCGCACCAGAAACTTATACAGGATAGGATGTGCAGGATAATTTATATACTAAAAAGTCCTTTCGTTGGGTTCGAGAAGAAGGATGATAAATTTCCTCCTTTAATGTTAGTTTAAAAGTATAACACAATGGGAATGTAGTATATTAGATTCCCCTACGTCCTTGGTAAAATGGATCTACTGCATATCTACAAAGGATAATAAGTTGGGCATTTGAAACATAAATCATAGTTGGGCATTTGAAAGCAAAAATCTTACCTCAGTAAGGATCCACCATGTCTGCCCGAAACAAACTATACCCAACATGGAAGAGTTCAAGGTTGATAGATTCTCCTTTCAAGGATGGGTTGACCCTTACTTTAGCATTAGACTTTTTCCCCGCCCGTTAACGGGAGAGGGAGAAAAAGAAAAGGGAGTGTGTGGAGTCGAGTGAAGAGTTCCAGGCAATACGGAGGGTACAACAGTTGAATGAGAGTTACAGGCAGTACGGAGGGTACGATGACCCTTAAACGAACTGGCCTTTTTAAGATGATTTTATAAATATTTCTTATACAATTGTGTTTTGTGTGTTACGTGTTACAGTGGTGCAGTTCTGTCTTAGCACATTTCAATAAATAGGACCACTTTTATTTTAAGAAATAATTAAGTTTGCATCTAAGAATAAAACTGAAGCAAGACCACACGCATATCCGTCTCTAGCCCTAAATTTATATAGAAATTAATTTTATCACAAGAAATCATTTTAAATTTAAAAAAAAAAATGAATTACGAATGTACAAATTTATTTTTAAAATTGTTTTAATTTTGTGGTGTGCTGATGCATTTCATATACGAGCCCTTGCTTTGAAATTCAGGACAAATAATCCCCATCGAGCCACAACAGAAATGGGACAAAAAAAGTGATGATCCGGATATTTGTTGACCTCCCTGGCAGTCCGCGAGTGGACAAACATGTTCCCAAAGTAGCCCATGGGTCGCTGGGGCACGTCCGCCCAAATCCTATATTTCTCACAGTGAATTCCTCCCAGCAAATCATTGGACTGCGAAGTGCTTCTCCACAACTCTGATTATTGGTTTTTAACTTACGTTTTCCGGAAACCTAAGTTCAATTTCATGTAGATGTTCCAGATGAAATGGAGTTGGATGTTGAACAAAGTAAACATCCAAGTCACTGCAAGTAGAATTTATTAACTTTCGTGTGAGCAAATAAATATCCAAAAGTTAAGAGTCTACATGAGGACTGCATACATCATGAGAGTTAAATTTTTAATCTCGTTCACTTTTCAAATATGAATTGATTTCATTAAATGATTACAAATTTTGTAAATTGAAAGTGTACGAGTTTTACCATATAATTCTTTTAACAAAAATTTTATGCGTGGATGACATGCTTATGAGAAATTAAAATTAACAGTAAAAGTATCTTTCAAGAATTTTCTTTTATAGATTGAAAAAAAATTTATTTAATCATGTGGATTTAAAATTTAATGAAATGGCAGATTCCTTTTGATGAATAAGGAAAGAAGTCTGAAAAAGACTGCCATTCCAAATTCCCTTGCAGATGCAAATGCTTTGACAAAATTTAAACTTACAATTCCTTTTAAGATCAAAATTAAATACCAATTTACAAAAGTAAATGTCGACAGAAGAACAGCTACTACTCTGACAAGAGGAAGCACCACAAAAGTATGAAAATTTCTGCTGATGGAGTTAAAAAATGGGCAACTGCCCTGATGTCGAGCTCACTCATCATTATCTGTTTAATTACCTAGCGGTTACTGCCGCCATGCATTGTCTGGACCATCCCTCGGAAGAGGATTTATATACCGCGAGTTGGCAATCAACATAGCCAATATTAATCGGTAGCACCACGATATTTGATTTTCTTGAACTTTTTAGGGGATACGACAACAGCAACAACAACAACTGTTAATGTTCGTTAACGACATTCCATTAAGCTATTATAAACTAACGGTTTATTTTAACAGTTTAATTTAAATTTTAATGATTGATTCTATTATATTTAAATGTATGATGAGTTAAAACACAGCAGCGAGTACGCGAGTTGATTTAACTGGAGTTAAATGTAGCGTAACTCTGAGTGATATTTAATTAGATTTTTTACAGACTTTAAAATCTTGTGCTAATAGCAAACCTTTCCTATCCAAAGAGTTGAATCAACCGTCACAAAAATTCCCGCTTCTTCTAACGCCATCTAGTTTCACAGTCGAGTACCAGTCAAAAAATTAAAAGTCACCGTTAATTATTTAATAATGGGAAAAACAGTGTAAATTATTAAGGGATGGATCAGTGACTTTTATTATCAAAATACAAATACAGAAAAATAGCAACAATATAACAATATAAAAAAGCAACAGTATATATTCGAATATATAGCAATAGTATAACATTATATAACAACGACAGTAACAGCAACAATGTAACATTATAACAAATATCAACAATTATATAACGTAAAAATAACATTATAAACAGCAACGATGTCACATTATATAAAAATAACAGTATAAAAGCAACAATGTAAATGTCACAATAGTATAAAAGCGCATTATATAACAACAACAGTATAAAGCAACAATGTCACATTATATAACAAACAACAATGTATAAAAGCAACAATGTAACATTATATAACAACAACAGTATAAAAGCAAAAAAACATTATGTAACAACAACAGCATAACAGCAACAATGTAACATTATATAACAACAAGAGCATAACAGCAACAATGTAACGTTATATAAAAACAACAGCATAACAGCAACAATGTAACATCATATAACAACAAAAGTATAAAAGCAACAATGTAACATCATATAACAACAAAAGTTATATAAAAACAACAGTATAAAAGCAGCAATGTAACATTATATAATAACAACAGTATAACCGCAACAATGTAACATTATAACAAAATAATATTATAACAGTATATAAACGAACAGTATATATAGCAACAATATGTAACCGAAGCGTAACAATATAATTTTCCCTTTATATTTCCGTAATTTAATGATTTTCTTAATGCTTCTCACAGTATTTTTGAACTGCTACTTAATGAAGTTCTATGGTTTTGAAATTTTGGTATATTTCCATGACTATTGAATTTGTTAGTATTCTCACCAATTGCTTCATAAATGTCTTGGGGGTATTGAACACTGGTATGCTCTCATATGTAATCCATCATAATCGTATGTTCACATATCATAAATGGAAAATCGTGAGCTCATATTGATAATTAATATTTTTATTAGAAAATTCATTTGGTTTTGCCTTTAAAGAAGATATCTAGTTTCCATTTCAATGCCTTCCTTTAAAGTTAGCATAAGTCTTGAAAATGATTTTTAAGCTTCTTAAAAAGATGGTATTCTGTCGAAGCAAGGTCGTGAGAGAATTGTGAGGAAGAAGCTTAAGTTTCCATTTAATTTTCCGTTTATTTTCCATTTAACGATTTTATTTTTATGGTATATTTTGATGTCTACATAATTTGAGTTCCCTTATACATTATTCTTCCCATAAAAATCACAGAAATGCTTTTGTTAAATACTTCAGAAATTTTTAGAAAGAGTCTTTAAAAGGATACAATGAAATAAAAATTATCTTTCATTTTAAGAAAGTAAAAATCATTACAAAAATATATTGAATTATATTTCTATTTTTTTTTAAATAAAAACAAAAAAAAAATATTGCCATTCTGTCAATTAAAAAATTAACTCATGATTTACAATTTAATAAAATAATGCAGTAATAAAAATTTAAATGGATAAACTATTATTTTTTCCTCAACACTATTTTTTTACTTTGTTAAAATTGTCTTTTTTCAGATACGACGTTCAATTCAATCTCGTGGTATTAAAAAGTCGCGATTAAATCAGCAATTTTTATTTTTAATATTTTTAAGATTAAAGAAAGTAACAAATTTTTTAGTGTCTTATTAAAATATACGCAAAGAATATCTTTCAGAAGAAATAAAATATTTTCAAAACAAAAAAATTTTAAAGAAATAAAAATTTCGTGAAAGATTTTCTGCGTAATAAAATTCCTATTACATTTACAACCTTTTAGATTTTTTAATCAAAATTCTCAATCATTATTTTTAGAATGTTTCACACAACTATGTTTATGGAATTTGGTACACAATGTATTTTATCTTTTCTTATTCTAATTCCCAAATTATAAGAAATCTATAAACATATTAATGAGCAAATAACCACAAAATATTCAAATATCTGTAGAAATTTCCAAAAAGTTTTTGAATTTTAAATAAATTACCATTAAAAAAATAAATAGTTGAGACAAAGTGAGTTAAATTTTTTAACGTAATTAAAATTTTAAAAATACGAAATATCATATTACCTATTATTGTAACCCTACTTCGTCCTACACACCGGCAAAGATCACCCCTTTTGGCATTCAGAAGAAATTGTCAGTAGGATTCCAAATTCTCACCCAAGATGAAGTACCGCGCAGCCACGCTTCTGGGGAGTAACGTTTAGTTTATAGTGCCTCCTCCCGAAAGGAAATATATTTAAAGCAACCCCGCGTATTAGTTGACTTAGAAACTTTTCCCGGAGAGGAAGTATATTTCGCGCACACTGCGTGTACCGGAGTTTGGGGTTTCGGGCTTAGAAATGGAGTCTTTAGCACGAATATAGAATTATCTCTCTTTTAAATGTGTTAAATGTTGTCTGTTTGTAACTGTATGTGTGTGGTGTTTGTGCATGTATAAATATAGCTGTGAGTTCTCCAACCTGTGCCTCAAGTATCTCAACCCAACCACACCCAGTTACAATCTGGTTGCCCAACCTGCGCACTACATTATACATTTAATCATATTATAACAAATTATAGGCAAATACTGCAAGGAAAATTCAATAATTTGTTCATATTTTGAGTTTACTAAAGATGTCTCATATCACTCATTTTTGTAAGATTATTGAAAATATAAATCGTTGTTGTCCTGTTATAGCCTAGATTTGGTTTGTCGCTCTATGGTCATTTTGTTCACATGTTAGGATAAATTGACCGGGACCTAACCACTAACAAACATCCATAACACCGCCAGGATTTGAACCTGAAGTCTGTGATAACAAAGGCCAGAGAGCCAACCAATTGGCCACCTGGACGCGTGATTGCCCAGCTAAAAACAATTACGATTTAATGTTATAGAGAGATATTAAAAATTAAAATAACTACATGATCAATTTATTCTTCATATCATATTCCCATCTAAGCTTATTAACTTTTAATTAAAAATAAATAAAAAAATTTCCGATTAATATTATAAAGAAGATCTATTAATTTTCTATTGTTACGAAATAAACGAAATTTAATTTAATAAAAGTCTAAAATTTGCCACTCAAAAATATTATAAATAAAAAAAAAAAGTATTAAAATCTTTTTGATGGCTAAGCTAACACATCCTAAGAAATAAGGCAATTTTATAATTGAAAATAATACCCTGGATTTTTTAATGACCATAGCAACAACTCAGGCAAGCTTATGTCAAGCAGAGTTTCAATAAATTTTAGCAAGATATATTTAATGCAGCAATTTTTCCGACTAATGAATGAAAATAAGTAAAGCAACTGAGCCTCATGAAGCACTTCAGATTCTCATTAGTCTTCCAGGAAGAAAGAAGAAATTTTAGTGGAGAAATTTTTAAGTTCCTCTTCGGAGGAGATGGATTTTTTAAAACTAATCTGGGTAATTTATTTTTACAAGCCTCAGATATGTTGCCACTCTCTCTCTGAAGTGGATGATTATTTTTAATAATCTAAGAGAAATTTATTGTCGTTTGTGTTTTTAGTCCTTAGATGGGTACGTTAAGTTCCTTTGTAAATTTTTTTTAATAGGTTAAATAAAAATGTGTTTTGTAATTGCTGTTGTAAATATTTTCAGAAATTATTGATTATATAGAATTAGTAAAGTTAGTTTTTAAAAAGGAAAAGAAAATAGAAATGAATGGTATATTTATAAATATTTTAAGTTAATTGTTTTTGAGAAGGGAATTTTTTATGAGCTGTGTGTTTTGTCTTGTGGTTCTTTTAAACTCAATTCATCAGTGGCGCAAAATTCAATCACGCCCTACAGTCAAATGAGACTGAGACCTAAGGTTTAAACAGATTTCCGAACACCTACAAAAACGGCACTTCCGGGACTCGAACCCAAAACCTGTGGTGCCAGAGCGTTAGTTACTCGCCCATCAGGCCCCGTGACTAGCACTCTAGTGTTCTTTTAAATTGTGCGACATTATTTGAAATAGGAAAATCTTAAAATAAATTTGTAACGTCTTGGTCTACACTAGACCTATAATGCTTCCAAAAGAGGAAGATCACTTTCAGGCTTATTTTAATTTTTATTTACAAGCATTATTTTATATACAGAACTGTGGGATAATACAATTTATTATTTACAAAAAAGGAAAATTAAAAATTTTAATTTGATTCACAATTTCAGTTCACTCCACGAATTTTAAACATGTGGTCTGCGGCAGACTTTAATTATCACAAAGCGGGATACACAAAACCATAAGGGGCTGACTTTGAAAATAGACGGAAACTCCCGCTTGATCAGTTACTTCAAAGAAAATGACACCATTTCTTATCGACTCGTCACAGAGTTCTCTTCCTACTTCTCCAAAAATCTCCCTTTAAGAAAATCCGTGAAGAGGGCGGATCAGCTTCATTCACTTCTCTTTCGAGTAGACATTTTCTCAGCCCATGGTCAATCACCCATCACAATGCAGGAGCTCATGGTGTAGTCCATATTTCATCTGTAATTGTTTCGACTTGTCAAGCACGCACAGACAGTCGCTAATTTCAGAGATCACATTATCCAAGGCACTGCATATCTGCTATCAGATTTGGGTGACAGGTTGTTCTCATTAGTACAAAACACTAATTGCATGTAATATAACTACGCACAACACTGCTTATCTGCTGCCAAATTTGAGTGATAGGTTGTAATTATGCACTTGTCAAAGAATATACATTCATCTCTCCTGAGAACGAAATGTTCTGTAAAATCTATATTTATTCCTAACATTAACTATAATGAATATTTTTAAAAACTATCAGTCAAATGAGCAATTGTAATTGTAAACATAGTAATTAATAATAAAAATTTGAAAATTAAAGAGGTAAAATTTATGTTATATAAATAAAATATAATGCTAGGAATTATTTGAAAATAATCTTAATAAAAATCTTATTAATTATTTACAGTCCTAATTCTACATATAAATAAAAAATGTCTTGATATTTAGATAGATCAGGTGTTACAGTTTTAAAATTTAATCAGTTATCCTTTAAAACGCAAGCTACGGAATTCCAGGAAGGAATAAATTCACTTCGTGATAAATTATGTAACAAAGTTAGCTTTCAAGTAAAAAAATAAATTACAAAGGGTTCGTAATTTAAAGGTTTTAACCGATTCAAATAAGGATAGCATTAATATATATGCTATTTGAACACCATTAAATTTTATATCACTTAAATGTATTATAAATATATTTACAATCAAATACCTTGTATTTTATTGCTTTTTACCCACATTAAAAAAATTTATTTTATTCTTCAGTCCACTCAATGGGAAAAATAAAACACTTTTTTTTTAATATCTGTAAATTACCTTCTACCATTTATTTTAAATTACATTTTATTATTTCCTGGATCCAGTTGTTCATTATATCCGCTGGAGCTAGAAACATTAAACATAAGTGAATCACCAACCATGCCATGAAGACCTTCCAGAAGGCTGATCACAACAATATCATTACTGGAAGGCAGAATCATCCCTACAAAAATCCCCATCCTGTATCCCCGAACAAATCTCATTCTGTCCCGAACGTCTTAATGGTCAATAGAGGAGATTCGGGCAGACTCGGATTATTATAAGAACGGAGATGTTGCCATTCAGCGACCCTTATTTCTGGACGACTAATCCGGGAAGATGGAAGACGATTCGCCATTTGTTGACATCCAAAGGAAGTCGGGGCCCCATTATTAAAATTTGTCAATTTCTCCCATTCCAAGCTCCGAGTGGCAGGCTTTAGTGGTTGAAGTGCAAAGTGTTATTATGAGATGTATATTTTCCCATAGTGAGAGGTTCTGTCTCCGGGGCTGGTGTGGTGTAGATAGATGTTTGCTTTGGTTAGCATATGAGATTCTCTTATGAAAATATATTAAATGGCCAATCAATAGCAGTTGATAGAAAACATTCGCGATATATAAATATATAAGAAGTAATAAGTGCTTAATGCATATTTAAAATAATGCTTAAAATAATAAATGCTTCATGCATACTTAAAATAATAATTAAAGTAATAAATGTTTCATGCACTTTTTAATGCAAATACTATGAAGTTTTTTTTCATTTTACTAAAAATAATTTTTGTGGAGCACACAAATATGTTTACATTTAAATTTAATCAATGTCTTTGATATAAAAAGTAACAAATTAATAAATATGCATGCATTATTTTCTTTTTTAATATTTAGGCAATGTTGCTAATGAATAACTTAATTCAGAAAAGAATTCCTTAAAAGAATATTTTTACTCATGTTCAACAAATTCCATTCAATTCTAATTTGATTTAATGCGAATATGCTTTGATGCATTTGTTTGAGTAAGTAACATATTTTTTTTTCAGGAATGAATGTCAAAAAAGGAAAGTTTGAAAATAATATTAATTACAATTGAAAATATTAATATCAAATTAAATTTTAGCATAAGGAAATAAGGAGATTTTAAAGGCAATATTCCCAAAAATGTAACAAATTTCAATGATAAGCGTTAAAAAGTTATAATTAAATTTAATTTAGTTTTATATAGTTTATTATGTTTAATTAATTACAATTACCTTACTAATTGCAATCTTATTCAATTTACATTAAAGTAACTAGCCTTATTAATTAAGCTTGCTTTAAAAGTTTTTTAACATTTAAATAGCTTTTACAATAAATCTTTGATTATTTTTGCTGTAAAGCCATCATATAAAAGGTTAATTTTATAAATGACTAACAGTTATTTTTATATACATGCAGTAATTATGTTATTTATTTAGTTTCATATTTAAAAAAAATTAAAGATATCTGTTTTTTTTTTTTTTTTTTTTGGGCTTTAAATCAAATAATTAACCTTTTTTTTTCTAATGCAGCTGGCAATATAGACCGTGATCTTTTATGCCATAAGGGCTGCCCGACATTACTCACTTTGCACTACCCAGGAGGCGCGTGTAACTTGAAGAAAAGCCCCGGACGCGGAGCAACAATGCCCACGCACGCTCTACAATCCTATTAGCACCGGGACCCACGGTTTAAAGCGGATTCCGAACCACTACAAACACCCATGGCACCGCCGGATTCGAACCCGATACATGTGGTACCGAGCGTCAGAGCGCTAGCCACTCGGTCATTAAGCCCCATGATTAACCTTTGTAAAATTTGGTTTAAGAAGTTGATTTAATATTAACGTAAGAAAAATAGGATTGCCAATGTTGTTTGAAATAAAGAAATTTTGCACAAATAAATATTTATTCATTTAATGTTTACATATAGATTGCATAGAGGACCAGCCAATGTTTGAACCTTTACTGATTGGGTGATGTATTACAGTTGTGCTTGTTGTCTTCAATCTTCTTGTTTCAATGAATATGGCAGCTAAACATCGAATTTTTATATTAAGAAATTATTTAGTTTGTATCCACGAATAACACTAAGCCAAGGCCACACGCATATACGGCCCAAACTTTTACTATATTATAGGTATATCTAATTCTAAAAGAGGTTTCAATGCCTATATATATATATATATATATATATATATATATACTGAAAGTGACAAAGTCATGGGATAGCAATATGCAAATTTTCAGATGGCAGTAGCATCGCGTAGAACAGGTATAAATGCGCAGTGCTTTCGCAGAGCTTTCATTTCTGTTCAAGTTATTCATGTGAAGAGGTTTTGACGTGATGATGACCGCACGACGGAATTAACAGATTTGAACGCGGAATGTTAGTTGGAGCTAGACGCATGGGTCATGCCATTTCGGAAATCGTTAGGGAATTAATTCCTAGATCCAATGTGTCAAGAGTGTGCCGAAAGGACATTTCAGGCATAACATCCCACCATGGACAGCGCAGTGGTCGACCGCCTGCACTTAACGACCGAGACCGGCGACGTCTGCAAAGAGTCGTAAATTCTAACAGACAGCAACACTGCGTCAAATAACCGCAGAAATTTACAAGGGACTTGTCTGTTAGAACTGTAAGAAATTTGGCTTTCTTGGGCTATTCCAGCAGAAGGTCGACTCGAGTGCGTTTACTGACAGAACGACATCGCTTACAGCGACTCTCGTGGGCACGTGAGCATATCGGTTGGTACCTAGATGAATGGAAAACCGTGGCCTGGTCCGATGAGTCACGATTTCATTTGGTAAGAGCTGATGGTAGGGTTCGAGAGTGGCGCAGACCCCACGAAGCCATGGACCCAAACTGTCAGCAAGGCATTGAGCTGGTGGTGGCTCCGTAATTGTGGGCTGTTTTTTCATGGCATGGACTTGGTCCTCTGGTGCGACTGGACCGAACATTGACTGAAATGCTTATGTTCGGAATTACTTTTGCAGCCATTCATGGACTTCATGTACCCAAACAACGATGGGATTTTTTATATTGTCACCGGGTCACAACAATTTGAAGAACATTCTGACAATTCCAACGAATGATCTGGCCACCTAGATCTCCCGACATGAATCCCACACATTTATGGGACATCATCGAGGTCTGTTCGTGCCTAAAATTGCACCATCAACGCTTTCACAATTATGGACGTCTATAGGCTAAATATTCCTGCAGAAGACTTCCAACTAAGTCCATTCCACGTCGAGGTTTCGCCGGGCGAAAAGGGCGACACGATATTAAGAGGTATCCCATGACTTTTGTCACTTCAGTGTATATATATATATATATATACGCGAAGGAAAGATATATATAGAAATTTATCGATTTCTCTCTATATATAGAGGAGAAATCAATTTAGTTTTTTTAAATAAATTACTAATGTAAAAATTTATTTCAAATTTTTTTGAATTTTATGGTGTGCTAATGCATTTCCTATACGGGCCCTTGATTTGAAATTCAGGAGAAATAATCCCCCAGCGAGCCACACCAGAAACGGGACAAAAAATGATGATCCGGATATTTGCTGACCTCCCCCTGTGCCAAGTCCGTCCGCGAGTGGACAAACATGTTCCCAAAGTAGCCCATGGATCGCTGGGGCACGTCCGCCCAAATCCGATACTTCTCACAGTGAATTCCTCCCAGCAAATCATTGGACTGCGAATTGCTTCTCCACGACTCTGGATTATTGGTTTTAACTTACGTTTTCCGGAAACCTAACTTTCATTTCGGGTAAATGTTCCAGATGAAATGGAGTTGGATGTTGAACAAAGTAAACATCCAAGTCCCTGAAAGTAGAATTTATTAAACTTTTGTGTGAGCAAATAAATATCCAAAAGTTAAAAGATTTTTCACGAGGATTGCATGCATAATGAGATCTAGATTTTTAATCTCGTACACTTTAAATGTGAATTTATTTCATTAAATGATTTAAACATTATGTAAAATGAAAATTTATGAATTTTACCCATAATTTTTTTAAAAACCTTTGATGCGTGAATGACATGCATATGAGAAATTAAAATTTGCAGTACAAAATATCTTTCAAAATTTTTTTTTATAGATTGGAAAAACAATTAATTTACTCATGCTGATTTAGAATTTATTAAAATTGCAGATTCTTTGGCGAAGAATGCTAGAAGCCTGGATCAAACTGGCCATTCCAAATTCCCAGATGCCAATTAAATAAACTAAATTACTTCAGAGTTAAATAAATACTAAATTGCAGAGCTAAAACCAAAAAACTACTACTACTCTCACAAGATTGAGAATGAAGCACTCCAAAAATATGAACATTTCTGCTGATGTTGTTAAAATATACCAAAAATGGGGCAACTGCCTTGATGAAGAGCTTATTCCTCATCATGAATTATCGAGTGCCCCCTTGGGGGGCGGGTCCAGTTAAATATCTAGCTTATTCATCATCATGTCTTTGATTGCCCAGCTGTTGCAGACGCCATGCATTGTCTGGACCATTCCTCGGAGGAGGATTCATACTCCGAGCTGGCAATCAACATTATTCGGGACGATATTTGATTTTCTTGCACTCTTCAGGGGATACGAAAACAAAAACAACTGTTAATTTCCGTTAACGCTGTTCCATTAACGCTAATTATAAATGAACATTATAAATGAATGGTTTATTTTAACAGTTTAATTTAAATTTTAATGATTGACTCTATTATATTTAAATGTATGATGAGTTAAAACACAGCAGCGAGTATGCGAGTTGAACTTAACTGGAGTTAAATGTAGCGTAACTCTGGGTGATATTTAATTAGATTTTACAGGCTTTAAAATCTTGTGCTAAAAGCAAACCTTTCCTATCCGTAGAGTTGAATCAATCGTCATTAAAACTCATGCTTCTTTTAACGCCATCTAGCTTCACAGTCGAGTACCACCGTTAAACGTAAACGTTAATTATTTAATAATGGGAAACAACAGTGTGTAAATTTATTAAGGGATCAGTGACATTATCAAAATACATGGCAGAAAATAGCCGAATAGCAACAATATAACAATATAAAAAAGCAGCAGTGTATATTCGAATATATAGCAATAGTATAACATTATATAACAGCGACAGTATATACAGCAACAATATAACATTATATTTCGACAACAGTATAAGCCACAATGTATATATAACAACAATAGTATAGCAACAATGTAACATTGTATAACAACGACAGTATAACAGCAACAATGTAACATTATATAACGACAACAGCCTAAAAGCAACAATGTCGCATTATATAACAACAACAGCATGCAGCAACAATGTAACATTATATAACAACAGCATAAAAGCAACAATGTAACGTTATATAAAAACGTATAAAAGCAACAATGTAACATCATATAACAACAATAGTATAAAAGCAACATTGTAGCATTATAAAACAACAACAGTATAAAAGCAGCAATGTAACATTATAACCAAATAACAGTATAAAAGCAGCAATGTAACATTATAACAAAATAACAGTATAACAGTATATAAACCGAACAGTATGTAACCGAAGCGTAACAATATAATTTTCCCGTATATTTCCGTTATATTTATTGATTTTCTTAATGCTTCTTACAGTATTTTGAACTGCTACTTAATGAAGTTCTATGGTTTTGAAATTTTGGTATATTTCCATGACTATTGAATTTGTTAGTATTCTCACCAATTGCTTCATAAATGTCTTGGGGTATTAAACACTCGTATGCTCTCATATGTAATCCATCATAATCGTATGTTCACATATCATAA
>BPLR01003040.1:0-17432 GCA_021605095.1 Caerostris extrusa
GCTACACATGCATGTTTATTGATAAAGCTATTTTATTTGTTTGCATCTTCTACAAACATGTAGAAGAAGAGCTTGTATATTGATAGGCTAGTGTTTGTATATTGGTTTATGAATGCAACATTTTAGAAAATTAAAATTTTTGTGGGCAAAAATATTTATTTTATTTAAAAAATTAATGGCATTTAAGCTTCCTTCCATTAACTCTTACATTAACACATTAACACTTACATTAACTTTTCACATTAACATTAACCTCTTAATATTAAATATTTATTCATCCACTTCCTGCTGTGTAGCTCTTTGCTGTATACTTATAAAATAAATGAAAATAATATTATGTGTAATGTACTAATAAATGAGTTAAGTATTTTATAAATAAATATTGAATTAAAAAAAATTAAAATAGTAACAAAAACCAGAAGATTAATTATTTAAACAAATTATTATAAAAACCAAACCCATTAAATAATGTCATAATGCAATTCTATCATTGTAATATCATAATGTCCTAATATCTATAATGCACTTCTTCTAATGTCGTATCATTTAAACAATATTAATAAGTAATACAAATTATTATTATCCATAAAATATTAAAAAGTATACAGTTATAAACATTAATGAGAGAAATAATATTTAATTGCATAATTATAATAACAATCATTCATTGAAATCATTGAAATCATGTCATATCTCCCAAATCCTTAATAAAAAGGTCTTCAATAAAAGGATGGAAGAGGAAAAAAACAATACAATCCAAAATTTTGATCACTCTATTAAGCAATATAAAAGGGTTAATATCCGTGTATGGCCCTTGAACAATGAATAAAACAAAAATAAACAACACACAATATCCATCTACGTTCTCCTGCATGGAATTGTCTACTTAATTCAAAATTCCCTTTGTATTTGGGGCAGAGCATGAATATACAATGACTTCTCACGCTATGCAGTCCAAACAGAACAGTGAGCACAATCTGAATACTTCGAACAACCAGAATTGGTGGTACAGGCAATATGATGAGGACCGAATCGACTGGAAATAAGAAATAGAAATCATGCAGACAATATAGAGGAAGTGACAAATGTCAACCTCATATCCATCAAAATTCGACCATTCCTAATGCAGAGTTTGTCCTTTTTGCCAATTGTGCTCCGTTGCTAGGTCCAGCCTTCTCATCAAGAATAAGAAGTTGTAGGCCGGGCCGGAAGCTGCCACAGGGTATTTCAGATCTCGTTTGCCTAGCTTGGCACAGTTTTTTATTTTATTTATTTTTTTATTCCTTTTACTCTATTCTAATTCTACGGCCGGCTCCATTGTCCACAGATTGACATAAATTTAAGTCCCCGGACTTTAAAAGTGGCACCTCATCCGTGACTTCTGCAAACTATACCTCGCCCGATTTGTCGCAATTTTTTTTTTTTCTTTTTTTTTTCTGTCGGCAAAGTCACGGGAAAGCGTGTGGGATAAATGGCGATGGTTGATACCAATCAAGTTCTTTGGGTGTTTCAGGGAGTCCCTGGCCCACGTAACGAAAAGGGTCCCGTGATATTTGGACAGTTTTAATCTGATTGAACTACACGCTCTCTTTGCCCGAGAGCCCAATGGGAAATTTTCTGGTGCCATCATAAAAAGATATGGGATATTTTGGCTTTAAGAGAACCCGCTGTCACAAGGGAAAATATCTTCCTGGTGTGTTTACCATTATTTGTCATTCATCCCTGTTAAGTATTCATATTCATAAGATAAAGCTGTCCGTCAAGTCTTGAGTTATGCGGTTTCTAAATTGATCCTATGAGCATTATGAGGTTACGCATTCCGATATCAGCAGTATCATAATTCCAAAGATTGAAAAATGGTCTAAAAATATATTTGGATTTTAGATGTTGATATTGTTTCTATTTTTCATGAAAGCAATTGATAATTTTTTTTTTAAGACAGAGAGATAGCTAGAAAAGTGAAATAATAATATTAATGTTATTGTTCTAATGCAGCTGGCAATACATATACAGTTAATCTTTATAATAATAATAATAATAATAATAATAACAATAATTTATATCTTCAACAAGAAATAATAGTCTGTTCGAAGATTCGTTTTAGCATCAGATAAAACGTTCTTACTAAAAATATATAATATTTTTTTAAAAAAATTAATGACATTAATCAATTAAAAATTAAAGTTACATTCATTTCTTTTATACTTTTGCATTTCGACAGGAAAAAAATATATTTGGATTTAGATATTAATATTGTTTCTATTTTTCATGAAAGTAATTGATAAAATTTTTAAGACAGTGAGATATCTAGAAAAATGAAATAATAATAATAATAATGTTATTGTTCTCATGCAGCTGACAATCAGAGAGACAGTTAATCTTTATAATAATAATAATAATAATTTATTATTTACATGAAGTAAAAGTTACATGAAGCAGTGCATTTACATGAAGTAAAAGTCTGTTCAAAGATTCATTTTAGCATAAGATAAAACATTCTTATTAAAATATTTTATGTTTTTTTAAATTAATGAAATTAATCAAGTTAAAAATTAAAGTTACATTTATTTTTATAATTAAAATGATTTTAATAATTATTTTCTTTTTTTTATGCTTCTTGCCTTTTGAGAGGAAAAAAATAAATTTGGATTTGCGTATAAATACCGTTTCTATTTTTTTTTCATGAAAGCAATTGATAAATTTTTATGGCAGTGAGATATCTAGAAAAGTGAAGTAATAATAATAATGTTATTGTTTTAATGCAGCTACCAATACATATACAGTTAATCTTTATAATAATTATAATAATATTAATAATTTATATGCTCATTTACATCAAGTAAAAGTCATGAAATCTGTTCAAAGATTCATTTTAGCATCAGATGAAGCGATCTTACTAAAATATATAATAGTTTAAAAAAAAAAAAAATTAATGACAATAAATTAAAATTAAAAGTTACATTCATTTTTATAATTCCATGAAGTAAAAGTTTTTTTGTATACTTCTTTTAAAATATGCAGCATTTTGACAGAAAAAAAAAAAGAAAAAGCAGTTAATCTTCATAATAATAATAATAATATTAATAATTTATATCCTCATTTGCATGAAGTAAAAGTTCAAAGATTCCTTTTAGCATCAGATAAAACGTTCTTATTAAAATATTTTATGTTTCTTAATAAATTAATGAAATTAAAAATTAAAGTTACATTAATTTTATAATTAAAATGTTTTTTATAATTTTTCTTTTTCATACTTCTTGATTTTTGGCAGGTAAAAGGCAATGAAAAAATTTGAGCCAATTAAATGTATATTTCTACAAGTAGAGTATTAAAAAAAGCTCAAAAGAATAAAACTTTATCTGGGGTCTGATGGCCGAGTGGCTAGCGCTCTGGCGCTCGGTACCACAGATTTCGGATTCGAATCCTGGCAGTGCCATGGATGTTTGTAGTGGTTCGGAATCCTCTTTAAGCCGTAGGTCCCGTCTAATACGAACGTAGAGCGTTGTGGGAGTAGCGTTACTCGCGTATCTTCAAGCTATACATGCCCCTGCGTAGAGTAACAGAGGTATAGCCCTTGCTTATGGCATAAAGATTAACTGTCTCTATATTAACTGTTTCTGTATTGTCAGCTGCATTAGAACAACAATATAAAACGTTACCGAATGTTTCTTCTTAAAATAGTCGTTTAATAATAGTAGTCGTTTTAAACAAATTTTTTCGAATACAGTCAGTATATGAAAAAAAAAAAAATTTTCCAACGTTTAAATACATCTGATTAAGTCTTAAAGCATTTAGTTTTGGTGATGAAAACATAATTTAAACTCTAGAAAAAAAAATTTCGAGGATTTTACAGATATGAAAGCTTTTGTAACAGAATTGGAAGTAAAATAATCTTCATTTACATGAAGTAAAAGTCTGTTCGAAGATTCATTTTTAGCATCAGATAAAACGTCTTCATTAAAATATTTTATGTTTCTTAAGAAAATTAACGAAAATAATCAAGTTAAAAATTAAAGTTACATTCATTTTATAATTAGACTGATTTTATAATTATTTTCTTTTCCGACTTCTTGCATTTTGACAGGAAAAAAAAAAAAAAAAAAAAAAAAAATTGAGTCAATTGAATAAATGTATTTCTACAAGTACAGTTTAAAAATAGAAGCTAAAAGTTATAAAATGTCACTGTTAAATGTTAATGTTATTCTTAAAATCGTCACTTAAATTATAATTAAAAAAATCAATTTATAGAATAAAATTTATTCAAATACCGTCAATATATAAATTCTAACTAAAAGAAATATATTCTAACATTTAAATACATCAGATTAAGTTTTAAAAGTTTATTTTTGGTAAGGGAAACATAATTTATACTCTTGGAAAAACTTTTCGAAGATTTTACAAATCTGAAAGTTTTTACAATAAAATTGAAAGTAAAATAATTATCTTCTTACAAGTTTTTAATTTCAACCTAGTTACGTTTGACATACATATAAGTTTGTAAGAATGCATTCATTAAAAAAATCCTCAACACACCTTCACATGGAACACATCATACACTTAAAATGAATGAAAATAGAAGAGGCAAATATGAATCTGGGCAAAATTGAATAAATTTTTTTTTACAAAAATATTTAATTTGTTTTGGAATTAATATTTTTAAAGGTTAATATTTTTTTAAATAAAAAATTAAAGGGTTTTTAACAAAACCGTTTTTTTTTTTTTTATTTTGTAGTAAAACTTTAAGATTATGATAAATATAGATGACTGAATAAATTTATTAACTTTAAAAAAAAAAAAATCTAATAGATAATCTTCCTTTTTATTCTTTTATTTACATTTATAATTTTTCAAGATAAATAGCCCAAATCTTTTTATGTTATTCTTTAATTTTTTTTTTAATGTATAAAGTTTATTTCAGATGTTTAGTGTACAAAATAATCGAATTTTATTCTTTTAGAAAAAGTCTAAATTTTAGTATATTAATCTTCTTTTATCTAAAGGAATTCGATTGGGCAACTTATTAATAACTGAATCATTCAATAAAACTAAAATGTTTTGATAACACATATAACAGTGATATATAAGCGTTAATATTTTTAAATAAACTTGATAAAAGAGCAAATATTTAAAATCGAATAAATGCATAAGCAGTGCAGGCAATCTTCTGTTCAAATTTATTTATTAAAATGTTATGGCATTTTCAATTGTTAAATTTATTATTATTTTTGTTTTTTTTTTTTTTTTTGTTCTTGTTGATCTTTTGATGAGTATTTATTTATATTTTTTTTAAAGAAATTCTCCAGTTTCACCGTTCGAACAGAGTTTTTCAAGAAATTAGAAGGAAGAAAAATAGATTAAACAGTTAAAAATATGTAAAATTAAAGTTAAATGAATAGTAGTCCAGTTGACTGGATCGAATTACTAATTTACTTTTTACACATAATATGTATATTAAATTTAATTTTTAAAGGAATTTTTTATTGCATGATATATTTCAAATACTTGAGGGGAATGACTTTAAATTTTTTAAATTACTGTGTTATAAATTTTTTAAGATGAATAAATCATAAATATTGTACAATTTTTTGAAAAACTCTGAACTCTTTTTTTTAATTGAAGAATTTTTGAAAAATTAACATTAATTAAATTAAAAACTAAAAAAAAAATTTTAGAAATTTTACACGTGTACGTCTTACGTAACTCTCATTTGTATATATACATATACATATTATATGTAAACATATATATATTAGGCGTTCACAAATAACAAAGGGAGAATGGAAAAAACTACAAAAGCTGATCAAAAGAAACATACACACACATTTATATATATATATGCATAACCCATGCGTGTGCTGTATGTATACGTATATATTAATATGCAATTTGTAAATAATTGTAATATTTCAAAATTTCAATTGTCATTATAATCGCAGGCAACGATTAATAATATTTTTTTTTAAATTATCTGTATATAGAAAGCCTCATGATTTAATTCATGTAACCTCACTAAAATTATTCGATAATGTTTAAAAACATATGCTATAAAAGTTTTTGCAACACGTTAGCCCGGGATTATAAATCCGGGGTTAAACCGGGTTTTTTTAGGAGGAAAAAAACTTTATAAACGTTTTATTGTTACGTGGTATTTTTCTTTACCATCCTACACGTGCGATATAATTACTGTTGGTACAACTTATATTGCACCCCATTTAACAACAACAAAAAAAAAAAAGAATTATAATAAAACTAATTACAAATAACTCTGAAAACATTTTTTTAATATAATTGCAAGTTTTTGGATCCTATCTATCTGAATTTTCTGGAATTGTATTTCTTCATTTAGAAGCAGTTATCGATTTATATACTTAAGAGTCCTTGCATTTGTGATGACCAAAAATCATCTAAATTTCAGTTGTAAAATTACAAGAAAATTTGATTAAATTGATATGATCCATAAACAAAAATCATGATAGTTTATGTTAATCACGAAGCATATCATGAATAAGATAAACTTTCCGATCAAGATACCGTAAGGATTGAAGATAAATTTTCTTTATTTAAAAAACGAAAGCTTTATAGATTAAAAAAAAACAAAGTTGGAACTTTCTGATTTGTATAATATAATGACAACTGTAACTGTGATTAAACCACAATTACTATAGAGAATTACTGAAGGCATTTGAATTTATTCGTACTAATAAGTTGGGCTTCCCTTCAGAAATAGGTTTTCATGCTACCCTCACATATAAAGAATATATTCTGATCAAGATTAAAAATTAAAGATAAATTTTCTTTATTTAAAAAACTAAATGTTTATAGAATAAAAAATCAGAGGTGGAACTTTCTTGTGATTTTTATAATACAGTGATAACTGTAACTGTAATAAAACCACAATTAATATACAGAATTACTAAAGAGATTTGAAGTTATTCATACTTGTAAGTTGGGCTTCCCTTCAGAAATAGGTTTCCATGTTGATTATACATATATAAGCTATTGACATGAAGTGATATAGCGTTTACAGGTCTTAAAAATCACTCCAATATAAACGTACTAAATTAGTTCTTGTCGACTTCATTTCAGTGAGGCAAAATCACAGTGATATTGTCACAATGTATCAACATGTCTGCTTGAAAATTACAGTGGTAAGCGAAAGGCTTAATGCTGATGATTATTTTGCTTAATTGAGAGACAATTACAGTTTACTGTTTCATTAGACAAAGAGAACAACTTTTCTGATGTTTATGATAAGTAAAACTTAAGGAAATTTAAGATTGAAGTAACTTTACAGTTTTTAATATACATTTCCTTTTATTTCGAATTTTGGAAAAAAAAATTCAGCTAAATATTCATGTAACAATTAATAATTTATAAATATTCAAGAATTTTTATATATTTTTAGTCGTTTAATGGCGTCAAACTTTGTTCCGCGGTACTATAAATTTAAAAGTGTTCTAATAAAGAAAGTATTGTTGCTTATACCTTTTTATAATAATATTATTTGTCGTATTCCACAAATCAAGAAAATAAAAACATCCCAGGCAGATGTACAACTTATTCATAACAATGTGGGTATGCTGTAAAATAAAAAAAATTTTGTCAAGAAAGAATAATTTAAAAAAAAAAAAATCCGAAAATCTCTCGAAATCACCAAATTTTGAACGAAGATATTTAATTTACAATACTAAATTGAGAATTTAATATGAGAAAAAAAAAAAAAAAAAAAAAAAAAAAACGCATAACAATAATCTTAAAAAATAAAAAGTTAAAGAATCCCAAATGATTTTATAAAATAAGTTCGTAAAAGAAATTTTTAAAAAAATTTTCAGATTTCTCTGAAAATATATTCAATATTGACAAGAACAGTTTTCATTAAATATTTTACTACTTTTAAAAGTTCCATGAGTTATCAAAGTTCTACGAATACTGATTTAAATGAATACAATAAAAATAATAATACTAAATAGCAATACTAATTTAAATAAATGAATACTAAATTCAAAAAAATATTAAAACCTGAATTAAACAATTCTAGAAATTTTAATTTATTAATTATTATCAGATTTTCTAATTTTTATTTTTATTCGTGTATTAATTTATTAATTATTTTTCTAAATTTATTAATTAATTTATTATTATTATTATTATAAAATTTGTTTAAATTATTTTTATTGAATTTATTCTAGAATTTAATAATTCTAGAATATCAATCGAATACAATCGAAACTTTGAAATTTAAGCCTGTCCATATAAATGCCATGAAAATGAATGTAAGCTTAAAATTTACTCAGATTCGAAGAAGAAGATTAAACAATAATACTAATAAATTTTTACATGATTAGAATTTTGCGTAATATAGAATTTTAGGTACCCTACAATATTTTTACACATACCTAATTTCATTAAAATGCTTTTTTTTTTTTTTTTAAACGAAAATTCAATTTGGGTACTTATTTAATCAGATGAATATAGTAAGATTAATATTTTTAAATTACCAAATATTTAAAAAATAAAAGTCATCAATCAGAAAAAAAAGCAGACATTTTAAGGAAAAAAATTTCTTTTCTTTTTTTTTTTTAAATATTTTTTTTGCCAAATTGATATTTTAGTAATTTTTTTATTATTCATGAAATAATTTTGACATTATTACTAATAATTTTATTTCTACTATTATTTAAGAAAACATTTGAACAACTATTCATTCAAAATAAGCATTAGTTGCTAGTGATAAAAACCTTCAATATAAAAAAGGTTGCCTTTGATATTTACTGCGATACATTTGGAACTGATGTATTCTGCAAGAATTAACATGAAAAAAAAAAGACAATATATAAATGTTAATAAAATTCTACAAAGTATGATAAATCCATTTTTGTATATTTTGTAAAATTCCTTTTATTAACTTAAAACCCAACTTAGAAATTATTAGTGAAAAAATAAAATAGTTATGAAAATAGTTATTCATATCGTTATTCTATCATCTTTTCTTTAAAGTTTGCTCTCATACATACAGATAATACACACACACACATGCAATATATATATATATACATACTTATATAGATATATACTATAGGATTAATTAAGTTTATTCTAAATCTTTTGCTCATTTGACGCTACTTTATATCCTGACGCTACTTTTTACATCCTATAGCTCATTTGATGCGCCCTGTTCATCGTGTTGCTCATTTCATGCTTCGTAATTAGCTTGTACTCATTATATCAATTGATGAATTCTGCGTACGCCAACTATTAAACCATATAACAAAGGCGGAGAGAATTTCTTTCTGCTTATTTTATAGAATCCATTTTGCTGATTTAAAAAATTACTAGACATTAAGTTTAAAATTTAAAAACTTTATGAAAATAGTACTTATAGAGTATGTACAATATATCCTGGCCTTTTTTTTTTTAAAATATTATTTTAATTATTTTTAAATGCAAGAATACTTGCTTATTTGAAGCTTCTTATCCATCATGTAGCTTATTTGATGTTTCTTACTATTCATCATGAAGTTTATTTGATGCTTCTTATTCAATGTTGCTCATTTGACGTTTCGTAATTAGCATGTACAAAAAATACTTGCTTATTTTACCATCATATTTATCATAATGCTCATTTGATACTTCTTAATCATCATGTCTTTCTAATGTTAATTGATATATTCTGCATTCATCAATTAATAAGCCATGTTACAAAGATGACTCAAATTTGTTTCTTTATATTTTATTGAATTCGTTTTTTGCTAATTTAAAGAACCATCGTAAAATTTAAAATAAAAAAAAAAAAAAAAATCCTTATCAAAACTTTTTTTCTAATACAGCTGGTGAATATTTGGATAGTTATCTTTTAAAGCAATAAGCAACGGCTGCACCGACGTTACTCACTTAGCACTACCCAAGGGTGCAAGCAACTTGAAGATTAGCTACGGACGCGAAGTAACAGTACCACCGCAACGCTCAATGCTCCTATTAGATCGGGACCTACGGTTTAAAGTGGATTCGAACCACTATAAATATCCATGGCACTACTGCGACTCGAACCCTTTTGGTACTGAGCGTCAGAGAGCTAGCCACTCGACCATCAGGCCCCCATCTCATCAAAACATGAAATATTATTTTTTGTGTTAAAAAAAACCAGAATAAGCAACATTTCAAATTCATTTTTTTAAAACATATTAAACAGATACGAATTAATTAAGTTATTCTTACATTTGATATTGCTTATATAAAAATTATAAATGAAAGACTCTATTTTTAGAAATAAAAACAAATGATAAATATTATAATGCTATTTAATAGGATGCAGAAAATATATATTTTGTAAAGATTCTATAATCTAGATAAGATTTCATTACAATTCAAGAATTATAACTTTAAAATAGCATTTCAAACCTAAAAAGACACTCTTTTTTAATCCTCTACTATTACATTGCAAAAAATATTTTCTATTTAAAATAAATAATAGAATTCGATGTCCTAATATGCTTTATATTGCTAAATAATTTCTTTTATGACGGATGCCATAGTTTAAAATTCTTTTATTTCTATTACTTATGATAAATACAGAAATAAATTATTTACGAAATATACTATTTACAATTAAGAGTATGATTAAAATTCGGTGCACATTACCGGCTTTATTATCCTATTAGAAAAGGCATATCTAATAGCACTATGTTAATTTCAAATTTAAATTTTTATTTAACTAAATTATTTTTGAAAATTATCATACTGTCTCAACTATCATACCATCTTATCTGTTATCATACTGTTAAATGATAATGCATATCACTCACCATTTGGAAAATAATATTAAGTTATACAATTTTATATGAAACGATATTGTTATTTATCATTCTGGTCTACGAAAATAGCCAACAACAATTTTAAATTATAAATTTAGTGGTAAGCATGTAACTGATTAAGTTATTTTAAATGTCATATAATAATATAAATAATAATTTTAAAAACATATCTTTTTATACGATATAGTACTTTTTATATTATTTTCATTTCTAAACAACAGTCTCTGATAAACATAAACAACTGAACGACCTGATGGCTAATTAGCTAGAGCTCTGGCCTGTGGTACCTTAGGGTTCATGCTAAAATTCTTGGAGGGTGGCATGAATGTTTGTTAGTGGTTTGGAATTTACGTTGAACTGTAGGTCCCGGTCTAATTAACCCGAAGTGTGTAAAAAATGTCCGTAGAGAGCCAAATCAAACAATTGAATTTTTACCATTAAAAAAATAAAACTTAATGAAATATTTCTTCACTTTTTATTTAAAATAAAAACCAAAAAACTAATGCCCTGGCACTACAGTCCATGTCTACCTACGGGTAGATTCGAAACGGGAGATGTTTTCTTTTTTTTTACGGGGTAAAGTTGTCTGCTCTACCCCCAACAGTCTTATTAGACTTGAACTTAGGTTTAAAAGTGGATTCCAAAACTCTACAAACATCCATAACACCGCCTGGACTTCAACCTGGAAACGTGTGACACCAAGCGGTAGGCACCCAGGCCATCAGGCTCCCATACAAGATAAACTCGCATGTTTTATATTTTTTTCGATAGTAAATATACCTCACTGGCTTTTTTTTTTGTTACTTATTTAATTAGTATTTTCATCTTTTTGTAATACAACACATTTGTTCTTCAATAATAAATATACAAATGGGTCTTTCAAACTATAATTATAATGTTAAAAATTTACAAGGGTAACCTTTATGATAATATAAGCAATTAAATTTTGTAGAAACGTGTAATTTAATAACGTATACACCGATCCACACGTATCCATGTATACACACATATTTACAACACAGTATACCGATTTAAAAGGTTTCTATATTATACTTATTTTTTGAGTTTCATTTTTTAATAAAAAGTTGTTATACCTAACAATGCAACAATTTATATTTTTTATTTCGATTTTATTTTAAAAATACATGTATGATGTAATAAGTATGACATAAATTTATTATTTTTAAATATTGAATAATACATATGGATAAATATTTACATTAAACTTTAGATTGCTACTTTATTAATATTAATTTTTGTGTAGTAAAATGCAGAGCATTTCTGTTTTAATTATAATTTTAAATTCGCCGTAATTAAAGAAAGCACAAAAATCTTGTGAAAAGATGTAACATTTCTTAAGATTATGCTAATTATTATAATTGTAATAATTTTAATTGAAATTCTTACAATTGTGATTCATGACAACATACTGAATAAATGTTTAATGATGACAAAAATGCTTTATTGTGTTTAAAATAAATCATGTTTAAATTATTTAAATATATCATTTAACATAAAATAATAAAATAAATAATTTGCAAAAATTGCGCGCAGTAGAACACAGATTTTCTATCATTTACCTTGGTATTAATTCTTTATGCAATGATAATAAATAAAAATAATTTGAATTTAAAATGGTTTTAATAATTTATTTATTTTAAGTAATTAATTAATTATTTTTTAAATTTCAGTCAGATTTCCTATCATTTAAGCAATTTTAAATGATTTTACTATTATTCCTTACAAATATGGCGCTTGCGCTGTAGAGCACAGGTATCTACCTTGACATTAATTCTTTATGCAATGGTAATAGAATTAAAACATATTAGACATCAAATTTAGTTTTTAAATTTCATTCAATTTATTTTTATTAAATTATTTATTTTAATTAATTAATTTTTTAATTTCAATCAAAGCAATTTTAATTGATTTTACTATTATTCATTTTGCCAAACATGGCGCTTGCGCAGTAGAACACAAATTTCCTATTTACCTTGATATTAATTCTTTATGCAATGGTAATAGGAATTAAGACATATTAGACATCAAATGTATTTTTTAAATTTCAGTCACTTAATAAATATTTTTTACTAACTTGAACTGTTATTAAAAATGGATTTTAAAACAAAAGTTAATTTATTTGTATACCACTTTATTTATTTATTTTGTTACATTAGATGTTTCAATAGTATTTATGCAAGACAGTAAAATTTAATTGATGTTTTAATTTAATTTAAAACATGTTTTTATTTCACAAGAATAATAGAAAAGAAAATGCCAGAAGTCTCGATCAGATTACCATCCTTGCAGATGCAAATGACGTGGCAAAATCTAAACTTATTAATCTTCTAAGATCAAAACTAAATACCAAATTACGGAGCTAAATGTCGTCATAAAAACAGTTACTATTTTCACAAGATTAAAGAACACCAGATAAAAATCAAAGCATGATGAAAGCATTGACGAAGCACCACAAAAATATGAAAATTTCTGCTGATTTCGTTAAAAAAATATAAAAAATGTGGCAACTGCCCTGATACTCGACCCTCTTACTCCCTCATCATGTGTTCGATTGCCCAACTGTTGCAGCCGTCATGCGTTGTCTGGACCGTCCCTCGGAAGAGGTTTTATACTCCGAGCTGGCAATCAATATAGCCAATATTATTTAGGAACCCCGATATTTGATTTTATTGTACTCTTCATGGGATACAACAACAACAACAAAAAAAATATTGGGGGAAATTTTTTTCTCAAAATTTTCAAAAGCCCCTGAAATAAAAAATGCACCGATAACATGTTGAAAATTTTTGAGAATGGATGTTTTCAGTTTTAAAAAGGCAATGTCATTTATATATATATATACTACGCAACTGAGCTATTCTTATAGTAAAATTTCTTCATATTTTACAATAATTTGCATACATATATGCTTTTTTGGGAGGGGGCAGGGAGGGGGAATAAATGTTAAGAAATTCAAAAATTAACACTTTCTTTCTTATTCAATAGAATTTTTTAAAAATCTATTTCTGTATAAACGCATTAAATCTTTAATTCTAAATTTCATCCTGGAAATGAAATTTCTGTCCTTTGTTTAAAGAAATAAAAAAAATATATAAAAATATTTGAAACTTGAAAAAGAAATTTAAGTAATATTTTTCTAATTAGAAAGTGGGTACTTAAATCTAAATTACTTTTATGTGGGCAGCTTATATATAAATTATATCAAATTAAAAAAAAATCATTTGCATAAAAGGCGGATCCAAAAGATGTAATCAAATTGAATTGTTTACTCTGAAAATAGATTTAACCTCAAAATGTTAATATAAATTATATTTCTCTTCTAAATTCGTTTTTATCAATCTAAGAATTCACCGAAAAAGAAAATGTATATCACGAAAAATATCCAGTAACATACAAACGCATAATTGTAAGTAATAAAGTATCAATGTGGGTTTAGGCGTTGGGAAAGATTAGATATTGAGGAGGAAAACGAAGACATTTTTTCAATAACATCGTGAATTCTTAATGAAAAAAGAACGAGACAGGGAAAGTTATAATGAGATATTGCTGTAATAAAATATTGGAAAAATAGCACAGCATTGTCTAAAATTAGTATGCATTAATTATATGACTATTGCTACAAATAAGGAATTATAATGAAAAAAAATGAGCACTAAACAACAAAAGATTCGCTGTAATTCAAAATACAAAAAGGAATACTATCATAAATAAAACTCCAATTACTGCAAAATATAGATGATGTACATCAAGAATGACCAACATGTTCTACACGTTATTTTTTTGACGAAAAATTGTATTGACCAATGAATATATTCTCTCTCTCTCTCTTTATATATATATATATATAACATATTCAGGATGTATTTACAATTTTTTTGGAAATGTTTGGTGTTCATTTACACATTTATGTTTGATTTTCTACTTATCTTTAGCAAATCTTATAGAAAAAAATTAAGGAACAATTTTTGGAAATGTTGGTGTTAAAAGATTTAAATTTACACTAAATAAATTTAAAAGATTGTAATTTTAACTAAATGTTAAGAAACATAACAGTAAATATTACATATTAAGAAATATAACATTAAATATTAAGAAAATTTTTTACAATTCCCGCAGTTTGGCTGATAAAAGTATTCGACATTAAAACATAATGAATGATAAATATTTTTCCTAGTATATCATGCAAAGTATGTTTTACCCACTGTATGTTTCAATGTAAAAATCAGCACAAAATGGACAGAAAAAAATATTTCTTCACTGCATTGAAAATATATATTTGAAATACATACATACACTCTCTCCTCTCTCTCCTCTCTCACACACACACACACACACACACACACACACCCACACACACACACACATATATATATATATATATATATATATATATATATATATATATATATATAATCTGGTACTCAGTGCTGAAGATTTTGGGGGCCTCAGCTGTACCGTGGATGTTTAGTAGTTCGAAATCACTTTAAACTCTAGGTTACTGTCTAAAATGACTGCAAAGTGTCGAGCGATAGGTTGACAACCCTATTTTGTAAAAATTAACCATCTCTTGTCTCGAAATCTACTAGTAGACAGACGGCCTTGGTTCACCAAGGGGCTGTAGTGCCAGGAAATTATTTAATTACACACACACAGATAGAAAAGCCAAATATAGGGTTTTATCACTTATAAATGATATATATATCATTTATAAGTGATGAAATTTTTATTTTATTTTAAACTTTTCTATCGGAATTTATTTAATTTTATTGAAAAGGAATATGTTATTTTTAAATAATCACGTAAAATTCATATTAATTGTGAAAATATTTATGAGTTGCTTAAAATAAATAAGAAAGTAGCTCTTTTATTATCTTTTCAAAAACAAAAAATTTTAATAAGTATTTAATCCAATAGTTTTATTGAAATTCTGAATAATTGCTAAACATGATTTAAAGCAACATTTTCGATAATTTTATATAAATTAATTTGTCTGTTAAGTCTAAGGTATAAAAAAATGTCCCTTATAATTTTTCATAGTTTTATATTTCATTAGTTTTAACATCAAACAGTTTATATTTTATAAATTTTAAAGGTACTATTTTTATAAAGCTTTCACGTTTATGTAAATAAATTGATAATATAAAAGAGTAATAAGGTTGAAAAATTGCTTATTAGAAATAGTAATATACAGACTGAACATTGCTATTTCTAGGAAAAAATTGTTTAGTAATTATTTTTAATTATAATTTTCTTCTTTAAAAGTCATAAATAAGTTTATATCCAATAATGCTTTATAAGTTTTATATCCAATAATACTCATAAAAACATTATAAAAATAATTGTATATATTTAAAAACTTAAAGAAGAAAAAATTATAATAGCAATATTATTAAGTTATAAAATTAAAATAAATAATATATGATATTAATGAAAACAACATTAACAATATCAGTGACCAATTTAATTAAATTATGTTTCATATACTTTCTCCCAAAGACCTTCCCAATAAAATAAAAGTAAAATGGAATATATACTTGCACTCTTATTTAATATCAGCAGCTTTTATTAATGTATATTTAAATTTATAACAAATTTCATGTTATTGATGCATTTGTTTTGCATAATTTCATTATTTATACGTAAAATATTCTTCTTGTGGATTTTATAAAATTCTTTCTTTTTATTTATAATTGATTATTAATTAATACTCTTATTATTTAAAATTAAGTGTTTATTTTTTTGTCTGTCTCGAACAAAATGTCTATTTATAGATTTTTAGCCAAATTAAAGATGTATAAAAATTTAGTAAAAGAAAAGTAAAATTTAAATGAAATTTATATTTCTTTAAAAATTAATTAAAATATATTAAATATATAATAATAATAATATATAATATAACATATATAAATAAATTTAAGTGTTGATACATTTTATTCTGAATAACTATTTATAGGTAGTAATGAAAATGGATGCCATTTTTATAAAATTTATTCTGTTTTAAAGTGTTTATTGTTACATATATTTTAATGCAAATCTAAAAGACAATCTAAAAATACAAAATAAATTTTTAAAATTTATGATAGTTATTTACTTAAATCTAAAAATATTTAGTTAATCTAGCAAGAATATCTTTTATTTTCCCTTCTAATGCAAAAAGTGCAATATTTCATTTATAATTTATGGCAAACGGATGTTGACATAAGACATGACTCCCAAAAATAGATTATCTTTTTAGATACCTAAACATCCTATTCATTAACTGTAAAATAAATTAAATCAAATGTCAAAGGAAATACTAGTCACCAGAATAATGAAGGAAAAAGTAAGGAAGTAGATCAACAAGAGAGTGTTTAGCCGATTGTCGCAGCTATTCTAGTAAAATAAACGTTAGTATATATATATATATATATATATATATCGATATGTATACAATATATATACGTCGATATACATACACATACACCAAGAGCCAAAATATTATAATTTCACCCGTCAATAAATGAGTTAACCTCACCTTTTGGCGCAACACAGCTTCAACCTGCCTTGGTATGGATTAATACCACCACTTAATACTTTGTTAAATACCACTTCCACCCGATC
>BPLR01003041.1:0-47815 GCA_021605095.1 Caerostris extrusa
TGATTTTCATAAATAAAATTGAAATTTTTTAAAAAATATATTTAAAAATATATTAATTAAAATTATTTCATTATTAAGGTTATGACTTCATTTTTAGCTGCATGCCACACAGAGATGAATTGGAGTTATCTGTATTGAATGATCATATCATATGTTTATCAAAATTAATAATTATTAGTAATAATTAATAATAATAATAATTAACAATAATTATTATCATATGCTTATCAAAAATTATTATTAATAATTATGGGAGAAATATCACATTAATTTTAAAATCATTAAAATATGAATTCTAGTTAAAATATTCTGGAATAAATCCAATTAATTTCCATAATTAATGGGTTTTTTAAACAGTAAAAGAAATACAAATTAAAACTTAATAAAAGGTTTTGGCCTTATTTTGATTTGCGGATAGCTTTGGGTTTATTTTGATGTCAATGCCCATTACAACTCGATTTAATTTTTATTTAATTTAATTTAATTTTTAATTTTATGCACTTCACTTTTTAAAAAATAATTAGGGTTAATAGTATATATTAATAAGTTTTCAATAAATTCTTTTAGCAGTTAGGAAAAGTGAAATAATAAAATTTATATTTCAAAATAAAGAATGATGTATAGATTTTGAAGTAATTTCTAAACATGAGGGATTTCAGTATAAATTAATCTTTTTACAATAAATGTGCTATAAATATTTTGAGTAAATTTAATAAAAATGCCAATTTCATTTTAGCACGAATAAAATACATGCGATCTATACATCTATTTCTAAAAAATATCCACTAGATAGCACCACGAGCGGAAAATTAAGTAATACTACAAGAGAAATGGTTCCATCTTCGTTACTAGATGGCGCCACGGAAAGATAAATGTTACAATTTTAAAAAATGAAAATGAAACACAATAATATATTTTTGGAATGATTTTATTAGGATCTCAGCATATCACATAGTAGAAAATTGTTTCATTAAGGATATGGTTTATTCTTTTTTTATCAAAAATATAGATTCATCAAATGATAAATAAAAAAAAAAAAAAATTTTAAAGTCAATTTCCTTCTTTTTTTCCCACTACATTGCAGAAAGTCCTTTATAAATAATTTTCATTCTTTTTTTTTTTTTTTTTAAGTTTCTCCGGCGCCATCTATTGGTAGATATAGGCAACTTAAATCTAAAAAAACTAAAATTAATCAATTAAATTTAGTTAATAAATTAATATTTGAAAAAAACTGTATTCACATCCAGTGTCATCCACTACAAGTTTAAAAAAAAATGTGTTTGAACTCGGAGTGGATGAATAAAGATTATTTTATGAACGATTGAAAATGTGAACAAGATATACATAAGGGAGAGTGTGAGCTAATAGAAGGAATTGAAAAATAAAATTATTATCTCGTGCTAACTTGATATTTTTATACATACGTGTAAAAATATAACCTTGAAGTAAGTTTTTATAAAACATGTTACCATTAATAATTCTATTCATTAATGATAATCTCGACTTATTAATGATAATGTGCAAAAATAAGTAATACATTATTTGTAATAAGTTGAACTGGTTCATAGAAAAGAACTTGATCACTTACATAATGGCGTTGGAACCCTGGTACAAGTCAACATTCTAGTGATGGCTGTAGACACTAGGGGTGGGCAACACAAATGGTCTTATGGGCCGCTTTGAAATGCATCGTAACTGTGCGGGCCGCATATAAAATTATATATCACCTATTACATTTGGACACACTTTTGACATTTTTTTGAAACGTAATAAGTTATGATTTTTTCTGTTTACTCAAGGCCAGATTTTTCTATAGGCTAACTAGGCTTCAGCCTATTGCCTCAAGATCAAGAGGACCTACATTCAAATTGTTAGCAAAATTAAGAATGACACTATTCTAAAAACAGTCAACACTAAAACACTGAATCGAAAATAAGGAGAAATTCTACACATATGACTAATAAAAAATGTATAAATGTTAAGATCAACGCGTTCGGCTCATTGGGTGTGTTCGTTTGTATAGACTAGGATTGCACCAAAGTAGAGTTCATACGTTCACTGATTGCTATGGCAAATATTCACATGCCTTCTGCTACTAAGCTCTGGTTTGTTCTTGCATAAATAAAGTGCAAATAGGTGTTAACATATATTCATTTAACATATAGATATATATCATAGTAATGATGTATTTTATTATCTCTCATGTAATTTACAAACTTAAAAATGGGAGGTGAAAGGGCCTCATAAGTAGAATAGCTTAGGGCCTCTTTTCATCTAAATCCGGCCCTGTGTTTACTATTATTCTTACACGTAAGCATAGATAATATAATAATAATGATACTAAAAAAGCACATTTTAAAGAAGTACATCACACTAAAAATTAAATATAAAAAATGTATAAATATAAACGAAGTAAAAAAAGTTGAAATCATTAAAAAATATTTATTTTACAGTGTGATATTTTGCTTCTCCATTCTTTCACTTAATGGAGAAGCAAATATCGCACTGCTTTATAATTTTTCACTTTTGCAAATCAATCTCAATTTGGGTATTTGCACATCGTAATGGGTGTTGCAGGTTAGCGTCCGTTATGTTTGAGCATGTTTTGTGTTGGGTCAGTTTCATTTCGAAGAAAAAAAACGATTCGCAGGTGTAAGTGGAACGAAAAGCGCTAACAACTTGAACTGAGAGTCTGGTTTGCTCTGCTATCAACAATCACCTTTGCGTATCTAGGGAGGGCCACTGCGTCACTGAGGTCACTTAAATGAAAACATAGAATCTGTTATTTTAGAAGAGATGCTCGCGCATCATAAGGTCTCAGAATATAGTTTAATTATTCTGCGAACTCATAACTGCAATCTCATCAATAAAATAAAATCAAAGCTAATTTTTTCTCATCATTTCGACAACTAATATTTGAATAGATGGATGCACACATGATGTATTTTTTAAATACGTTGGTTTTCTTACTTTGGCCATTATAAAATAAATATATTTTGTGAAAGTGGGATACATCTTACGTGCTGGAAAAATATTCAAGCCTTGTTGCCACCCCTGCTGTAGACATCAACTTCATGGATGATCATGTTCTTATTATTTTTTTTTGTGGACAATATAAAACCAAACCGACAACATAAACCTTTTATCAAAATTAGCAGAGATACTTCTAATACAAATCGTAGATCAACTATGAAACAAGTAATATAAAATTTTTTTTTTTTTTTAAAGTCAATTCCTACTTTTTTTTTTTCACTCTCCTTTCTCCTTTCTAAATAATTTTCATTCATTTTTTAAGTTTATCTGGCACCATCTATTGGAAGATATAGGCAACTTAAATCTAAATAAAACTAAAATGAAGGAATTAAATTTAATTACTGAATTAATATTTGAGAAAAACTGTATTAACATCCAGTGTCATCCATTGCAAGTTCAAAAAATGTATTTGAACTTGAGTGGATGAATAAAAAGTATTTTAGTAACGATTGAAAATTTGGACAAGATATATATAGGGAGAGTGTGAGCTAATAGAAGGAATTGAAAAATAATATATATATATTTAAAGTGAACCAATATTCATTTAAAAATTACTCAATATGTTTTACAAAATTTATAGAACTTTTCCTGTTTGAAGTTATTTTTTAGCTGCTGTAATTGTCTGGGCATTTGATTGAAATTCACTTTTTTATCGTTTTTTGATGTCAAAGTTTGATACCCATAGAGGTGCATAACTTTCCCAACATGGCCGAAAGAAAAACTTATTCAGTATAACACGTAGAAATCTGATTTTTCTATATGAATTGCTACTTTTATATCTGGTGAATTGTTAAAAATTTTTAAAAACTTCTAATTAAATGAAACTATATTTTTCCATTGCAAAATTGTGCTCTTAAAACTTCTCCAGAAATAGTATGCTTTTATAACAATATTTTTTAAAAATTAAATCTTTGTAAAATAAAAATTAAAGATTTTGAAATTATTATATCTAAATAAATGAAAACAGACAATTTTTTAACTGGCACTTATTTTTACACAATTTAAATTTGATTTTATAAATATTTCTCCAGTCATTATTTTCAGTTGGTTATATATTTTTTAATCGTCTCTAAATATATTTTTTGGTTAATTTAAAATGTTGTTCTAATAATAATAATAACAAATTCTAATTATTTCTTTTTTTTTTTTTTTTTAATTAAAACTGTAATTATAAATATTTATAATAATGCATTAGGTTGCTAAAAGAAGGCATTTATTATTATAATAGTTTAAAAATTAAAACTTAAATTCTAAGTAATTAAATAGACTTCTACTATTTGATATGATGAGTAATCAAAATTTACCAAAAAAAAATCTTTATTTGTGATTTTTAATTAATTAAAAAAGATTAGTTGGTTAAAATCTAGAATCCTGTACCCTTTGTGCCAAATACATCGCCAAGTTGCCAAGTCGGTTATAGAAACCAATTAAGTTTGCAAAATAATATTACGCCAAAAACTTGGTTGCCAAATCGCCAAGGCAAACAAAATGGCCGTCGAAGTTCGGTATCATTGTAAAATGTTATTTCCCCAAAATTTATAACCAAACAGTGCTATTACACCAACATCAGTAGCCAAATAGCTATTACGTTAAAGTTTATTCCTGAAGGCTTTGAAGCTAAAATTTATCGCTTTAACACCAAATATTATCACTATCGTACCAAAATTTTAATCTTTGAAATGCTTTATAGTCAACATTTATCGCTTTATTACCAAACTTTTTCACTAAGCAAATATTGTTATATGTGCTTTTAAGCCAAAAAGTTAAAACTTTATCGCCAAGATTTATCGCTTTATTGCCAAATTTTTCATTAAGCAAATTGTTGTTTGCTTTTACGCCAAACATTAATGTTTTATCGCCAGATTTTTATCACTAAAAAAATTTTATCTCTTCAATACTTTTGCGCGAAATGTTATCGTTTTTATACCAAAATTTAGCACAATTATGACAAAAACAATTGCCTTTACGTCAATAAATATCGCTTTATCGCCAAAAGTTTACCACTATTATGGCAAAATCTTAATGTTTTCTTTTTACGCCACTTATTGTCGCTTTAACGTCAAAATATATCACTATTTTGACAATATTTTATTCCTAAATTGCTTCCACACCAAATTGAATCACTTTATCGCCAAATTAATTTTATTTTGCTAACTCACAAAAATGTATTGCTTAGATAAAGATAATAATCACTGTTAAGATAAAATTTCGCCAAAATTATTCGCATTCACCATTTTTTTAATGTAAAAAAAAAAATAAAAAATTCATATTCTTTACAAAGCCGAATTCGAATGATAAATTAATATTAACAAAAGAGAAAAAAAGAAGAAGAAACCAGAGAATAACTTACCTTTTATTGTGGTATGTCCTTCGTCTGTGGTGGAAACGAACGTTTTATTCCATTGGTGAAATCATTGTAGTGCCCCCTATTGATGGAAAATGGAGTAAAAATAAAAACTTCTACTTTCAGTGTTAACAGGGAATTTCCCCGTAGAATGTAAAAGAAAAGAATGTTGTTGCTTTTGTCGAGAAAGTAGCTGGCGCTAGAAAGGAATAAAGTTGTTGTAAATGTAAAAATTCATTATCGCTTTTTTTTTTTACCGTCTGGACTTTTATAACACTAAGCAACCTTACAAGCGGACACACCATTCTGATCACCTCCCCGTTGTTTTATCCTTAGATACCAGCCCTGAATCACTGAAAGTTCCGAGTCAATTAAATACTAATTGGGAGAACTTCAGGCATGTGATGAATAATAAAAAGCTACCTAGTTTTCTACTAAGATCACCTGCTGATGCAGAAAATAAAATAAATGAACTAAATGAAATCTACGTCACATGTCTGCAGGAAAGTTCTACCCCTAAATTTAAACCTCCACCGATAAGATTTCCAATAGAGATCAAAATTTTAATTAAGGAACCAATACCGCCGGAAATGGCAAAGGACTAGAGATCCGGAATATCTTCGTAATTACTTTCGCACTCTTGACGAAGTCAGAAGTGCAATCACTGTCTTTACACAGCAACGCTGGCAAAACGACATAGAGGCCCTGACGCCTGAGTCAACATGACTTTGGAAGAAATGTTCCCATCTACGCAGACAATATCACAACATTCCGCACTTGCAGGGTGCCAACGGCCGAGCAGTTTATTCCCCAGAAGACAAAGCGGAACTGCTCGCAGACAGTCTCAAAGCTCAATTTGAACTTAACCAAGATGTTGAAGATAAAAACTTCTTCGAACACGCCAACTCTACAGTCACAGACTTCTTACAACAACCACATATTTAATCACTCCACAGGAAGTCTGTGATATTATCAGAAAGTTTAAGAATAACAAAACCCCTGGTCTGGATCTTATTAATAATCGCATGTTAAAGTCCACTCCCTATTAAATTCATCCTGTATATTACCATGCTTTTTAACTTTCTACTTAAGATCTGTCATTTCCCAGCTTGCTGGAAGACTGCCGTAGTATGCCCCATTCCTAAGCCAAATGCTAATTTGGCTTACCCTCATAATTACCGCCCTATCTCACTACTTAGTAGCTTGAGCAAAATATTCGAATCTGCGTTACTTAAACGCCTGAATCAACATTGCGATTTCCACGACTTAATCATTCCTGAACAATTTGGTTTCAGAAGGCAATTAGGAACCTGTCACCAATTACTTAGGTTGACAGAGCTGATTCATGACGGCTTTAACGAACGCAAATCTACGGGAACAATATTTTTGGACGTAGCCAAAGCCTTTGACAAAATTTGGCATAATGGCTTATTATTCAAGCTCATGCGACTTGATTTTTCTCCCCAAATTATTAAGATTCTTTGCTCCTACCAGCAAACCCGAGCTTTCTTAGTCAGAGTAGGTGGAGTTACTTCCCTCACCCAGACCAATAGAAGGGGGTGTACCGCAGGGGGTCGCTATTAGCGCCCGCCTTGTTTAATATTTACATCAACAACATTCCGAGGGATTGTCAGACGAATCTATTTTGCTACGCTGATGACACAGCAATTGCTACACAAAACAAAGCACCTCAGCTTGCTGTTAAAGACCTTCAATTTTATGTTTACAAACTAGAAAAATGGCTAACCACCTGGAAAATAAAAGTAAATGCAACTAAATCAGCCTGTATGCTATTTACTCGGAAGCGTTCTATTTCTCCACTAGGGAGTATCACTCTTTTGGCCAGCCCGTCCCCGGGTTACTGAATATCGGTACCTAGGGTTGTTTTTAGACGCAAAATTATCATTCAATTCCCATATCAAGAATACAATTGCTAAAGCAACTGGTGCGAGTATTAAACTCAACTGCCTAATTTCTCGAAAGAGTAGGCTTGCGATCAAACACAAGTTTCTGCTCTATAAGTCTATCATTAGACCTATTCTGGTTTATGGTAGCCCGATTTGGGCCTCCACTTCCCTCACCAATATCAAGAGACTTCAGGTTTTTCAGAATAAACACCTGGCTATGATTGCTGATGTGCCAGGGTTCGTTCGTCGAAAGATCATCCATAGAGATCTAGACGTCGAACCTATTCCAAATTATTTAATCAAAATTTCAAAGAATTTTCTTGAAAAATGTCCTCAGATTAGCAATGAGTTAATCCGTCGTCTGCCGACCTATCACCCTGGGGTGAAAAAGTTCGCAGAAACGTCCAAGGGCAGTTTACGACGTCTCCTATGATTGTTTTCCTAGAGTTAAGAGACATCATGGCTGTTATCCTGAACAAGCGATCGTGAGTTCAGGTAACGGAGTGGATTTAATATTGTAATTTTACGTCCACTGAGACTATTTAACTCACCGTGTATCTGAGGAGTCGTTTGGCTTTAAAAGTTCGCGGCTTATTAGTAAACAAAAAGGATTGGCACAGAGGTAAAGTGACGGATTTCCGGCCGTAAGGTTGAGGGTTCGAATCTGGCACTCGGCACAATTCACTATTTTTATATCTATGCTACGTTGTGCACCATAATCCTATCTTAACGGCTAGTGAATAGTTAGGTTTTTATTGTACGCTTTTACCCTTTTTTTTTTGTTAGGAAAATAAAAGGATGGAACAAAACAAAAAAATAAAATAAAAAAAAATAAAAATAAATAAATAAAAATAAAAATTATAAAACTGAAAAATACGGTCCTGATTGTGGCCTTTTTTTTTTGTGTGGACTAATCATTTACTTTTCAGCATCAACCTACAACTGCTCTCACCGTTCAGCATAATCCCTGTTTACCTGGTTTAATTAGTTCTTAAAACTCTGTTTACTTTTTTAATATTTTGGCATCGACAACTGGTCCCTAATTGTACTAAATTTAAATTTAACTTTAATTTCTTTTATTTTGTATCTTACTTTTATTATTATTATTATTTTTATTTTTTTTTTTTTTTTTGAGTACCATTTAACTTGAATTTTTAGAAATTTTATCTTGTAATCTATACTAACCTAATTAAGCAGCCAATTAAAATTTAAAGCATATCTATTAATTAAGATGAGGAGGTTTTAGGGGTATTTCCCCAGTTGGTACTCCGTAATCGGTACGCCAGTTGCCAGTTGCCACCATAAAAATTTTGCCGATGTCAAATTTGTACTGGCGCCGCCACATGTATGCCAGATAATTATCAAATGTTCCGGACACATTATTTTATGATTATTAATTTATTTTAATTATTAAAAATTTAAATTGAAACGTTCACTAACGTTCTAAAAAGGTAAAGCTTCAAATATTCCATGCGAATTCTAATTACGGCTGCCACAATATCCTAACTAAACGAACATCTTTAAAAAGGAAATGAATTATTTAAGAATAAAATGTAAATTATTAATAAATTAAAAAATCGTTTTTCTTCTTTGTTTCTTATTTTCATTGAGTGGCAACATCATAAAAATTGTTTATATTCTGTATCAGCGACAGACGTACTTTATAAGAATAAGCTTGGAATAATGAATAATTTATCGGAATACTTAATTAAAAGAATACATACTTCTGTTCTTATTTACTGCAAATAATTATCGAAATAGCAATAAAATAGTCATTATATTGCTCGGAAAATGAAGCTGAATTCCTCTAATTACGGTATTGCAACCCTAAAGAAACTTGCGGAAAATTGGCGAATTATTCTGGGTTGCAAGATTGGCGACTCCCTCGGGGGTACAGTATTCTAGATTTTAACCGAAAAATTTATAGCAAAATTTGAGAACTGTAAATTAAATTATATAATTTTTCAAAGGCATTAATTAAATTTTCACTATTTTAATTTTTATAAATTTATTTTTCACTTTTATGAATTTATTTTCCTTGCACCCATATTCCAATAAAAAATAAAAATATATAAAAAAAAAGAAATTAAAATAATGTTTGTCTTCAAAGAAGATGCATTTCTTATTTAATCAATTTATTGCACTTAAAACTTTCAACTAAAATTTTTAAAACTATAAACGGTGATATAATGGTCGATACACAGTATCCCATTAGTTTAAAAAAAAAAAAGGATGACGAAAAATTATTCCATATTCATTTGCATTAATGATAAAAACACTCAAATTAAAAGCTTAAAAGTAATTCACGAAATTGAATCTCCAAATTTTTCCTTTGTTGAAATAAGAAGAATAAAAATGTTCTTTTTATTTTTTTTGTTCCAAATGGAATAAATAAGATAAAAGCGCGCGAAAACTTTTCCCCTGGCACTTCTGTATTGTTTTTGTTGTTTTTGATTTAAAACATTTGCCTTCTGTTTTGGAATTGTTTCTTATTAATGAAAACAGAAATGCGATCAAAAGGAAGAAAATGAAATTATTCATTTTTAAAAGTGATACATTAACGTCAAACACCGCTGCCTTTACAGAGCTTGTCTCTGGAAAGTGTAATTTTGGAGAGAAAAATTAAATCTGATTTAAAAACATTTCTGACTTTTAAGCTTTTACTTGACTTATTTCCTACATTTTACGTTTCAGAATAAAAATTTGTGGGGAATAAATAGATTAATGTATACATAAACGAAAGTTTAAAAAACATAGTTCTTTTTGGAACTTAACTCGGGCATAAAATTGTAGAAACCTGATGTACTAGAATTCAGTATTAATTATTGAGATAGAATAATACAATTTGGATTTAAATGGTTTATGTTTTCTAAGCAAGGAGAAATCCCACTATATTTATTTCTATCCTTATTGATGTTATTTTGCTGTTATTTATTTTTTACTTATTTAAATAAATGTTTGGTTTCGATTAGTTAAAAAAAAAATTGTGCCATGAACTTTTTGAGTGATAGGAGAAAAGCGATTCAATATTTGGAATGGGCAAAATGTAAAAATAAAATTTTATTGAAATGGTTTATGTTTTCTAAACCAGGAGAAATCAAACTATGTTTATTTCTATTCTTATTTGATCTTATTACGTATATTTTTTAATATATTTGAATAAATGTTTAATTAGGAGCCTGATGACCGAGTGGCTAACGCTCTGGACCAGGTTTTGGGTGCGAGTGTGCTATGGATGTCTGTAGGGGTTCGGAATCCACTTTAAGCCGTAGGTATAGACCTGTTTAGCCTAAAGAGTGCCCAGATGACTGTACAGCGACAAATCAAACCAAACCAATCTAGAGCTTGACGTAGGACTGACTCTCATTGATACAGGTATCAGGTTCGAAACTCGGCCATGGATGTTTGTAGTGGTTCGGAATCCACTTTAAACCGTTGGTCCGCTCTAATAGGAGCTTTTGTGGGGGTAGTGTTACTCGCGTCCGTAGCCTATCTTCCAGCTACGTGCCCCCTGGGTAGTGCTCAATGAGTCACAGCGGTGCAGCCTTTGCTTGTGACATAAAGATTAACTGTCTACATCGTCAGTTGCATTAGAACAACAAATAAATGCTTAGTTTTTAATTAATTTAAAGAACTTCGCGCGATGAACTTTTGAGTGATACCCCTTTAAAAGGAAACATCTCACGTTTTGGAATCTGCCAGTAGGCAAATGATCTTGATCCACCATGGGGATATTATGCCGATAATGAGGATGATAGAACACAAAACGTAGAACCCGACTCGTGGTTCAGTAGCAACGTTCTCAGCTGGTGAGCATAAGGGCTGAGGTTCAATCCGCTGGCGGCTTTGTTGTAGACACTGTTTCGAAAAACTAGGAGAAAAGCGGTTCAACATTTGGAATGAGCAAAATAAAGGAAAGATTTTTAAAACTGTTTTATTAACTCTAAAGTGTAAGACACATTTTAAATTAGGAAAATAGTTTTAAGCTAATTTAGAATTTTTTTTTGTTGACCTATGTAATCAGTAACAGCCTATATAAAAATAAATATAACCTTTTTTCAATGTATTTAATGAGAACTTTCTATTTTTTTTATTTAAATGGTTTATGTTTACTAAACAAGGAGAAATCCAACTATGTTTATTTCTATCCTTATTTGGAATATTTTTTTTTTACACATCTAAATAAATGTTTAATTAAAAAAATTAGCACGATAGGAGAAAAGTGATTCAATATTTGGAATGAGCAACTCTAAAATGTAAAAAACGTTTTTAAATTAGAAAAATTAAAAAAAAAAAAATTTTTGTTGTTGTTGTTTTTGGTCAATCAGTAACATATAAAAAGAAATATAACATTCTTTCAGTGTATTTAATTTGAACTTTCTATTTTATTGTTTAAATGATTTATGTTTTCTAAACAAGAAGAAATCCAACTATGTTTATTTCTATTCTTATTTGATGTTATTACGAAAAATTTTTTTACACATTTAAATAAATGCTCAATTTAAAAAAAATTAGCGTGATAGGAGAAAAGCAATTTAATATGTGGAATGTGCAACTCTAAAGTGTAAAAAATATTTCAAATTAGGAAAAAAGTTAAACAAAATATTTTCTGTTGGTACATGTAAAAACATTTTACACTAAGAAAAATTCAAAAACATTTTTCTTCGTTGACCTACTACGTAATCAGTAACCACCTACTATATAAATAAAAATATGTTTTTTTTTCGATGTTGTTGTTGACATATCCTCTGTGTCCTGCAGTGCGGGATTTGGGCATCCCATGAGTAGTCTACTCAGGGATGGAGGGGAAGGGCAGCTTATGTTCTGATGGAGTACCAGTAGGTAGAAGTCTGACTTCTGCTCCGGGACGCTCTTACAGTCATAGGAGACCGGGAGCTACGGCTTAAAGTGGATTCTGAACCACTACAAGCAGCCATGGCACCGCCGGAACTCGAACCCTGTGGCACCGAGCGCCAGAGCGCTAGATACTCGGCTATTCAGGCTCCTTTTCTCGATGTATTTAATAAGAACTTTTTATATTATTGTTCAAATGGTTTATGTTTTCTAAACAACGATAAATCAAACTTTGTTTAATTTTCTTATTTGAAGTTTTCGATTACTTTTTGTACAATTAAAATAGAAAAAAAGTTTAAAAATATATTTTTGTTCACCTATGTAATCAGTATTAACCTATATAAAAATAAATATATATCTTTTTTTTTATTCAATATATTTAAGGCGAACTTTCTATTTTGATCACTGTCTCTCCACGGAGAATTCAAAAGCAATAGTTCAATTTTCCAGATAGTGGCTAATTATTATTTTTTCCCCTCCCAAAGAATTCCCGGGACATTTCCTGTGGATGGAAAACAAGTCCAAGCAAGTTGACAGGACTACAGGACTACACCTCCCTAGAGTGACGGGCCACTCCACGGCCAGTAATTAGTTTTCCCGGCCTAACATGATTTGGTAGTAACAGAGAACCCTCCTCTCTCTCTCTCTCTCCGGGTAAACAAAGGGGACTTGGTGTCCACCGGAATATTTTTCATTACAAGAATTTGATGTTTGTTGATAAAGATTGCAATGCATCTTCTCTTTCATAGATAACCAGGTCGATTATTAGAAAACAATAACAAATTTATTAATTTATCAAAATTCAAATTTCCACTAGAAACCACTCCTACCAGTGTAAAAATTCTTCTATGCATTCACATCGATAGTTATGGTAACCTTCGTCAAGTAGAGAGCGCCACCAACCAGCCAAAGAACGCCAGACATTACAAAGATACTTTGAGCTTTCTTCCCAATGACAAATAATTTCGAAGCCCTAACTGGACAGCCGAACTTAAAGTATTCATATTTAAGCTGGTATGAGTACATTAACTAAAATTTTATCTGAATCTGATCTGAATTTATCTGAATTTTATCTGATTTTATCTGAAGGAAGATCTGAAAGTACACTGAAAGAATCTCTCGTTGCACTAGAAAAGGCTGCTAGAAATGCAAAGCTAACAATAAATGAAGGAAAAACCAAATACATGTTTTGCAGGAAGGGAGACTATCCTGGGGTTTCTTTTGAAATCGAGCAACATAGATTCGAAAGTGTTAAAAGTTTGCTTACCTGGGATCTGAGATAGAATACCAAATGAAATTAGCCCCGTGATCCGAAAGAGAATTATTGCTGCCAATCACTGCCTATTTGGTCTTAGAAGCCAATGTAGATCCCACCTGATTAAAAGAAGAACTAAAATTTTACCATACATAACTCTCATAAGACCAGTATTAACATATGCATCTGAAACATGGTCACTAACAGCAAGAGAAGAGAAAAGGTTGGAATTCTTTGAAAGAAAAGTGCTACGAACTATTTCTGGTGGTGTCAATGAGAATGAAAATTGGCGAAGAAGATACAATTTTTGAACTTTACAAACTCTTTAGAGATATTGACATTCTAAAATTTGTTAAACGAACAGAATGAGATGGGCCGGCCATCTCACGAAAATGGAAAGTGATAAGAGCTGCTTTGAAAGTTTTCAATGCGACCCTTTTGGGCAACGACCAAGGAGAAGACAGACAGAAAAGAGAAGGGTTGGCTGTTTAGAAATGATGTTATTTCTAAACAATCGACTTCAGTTTCTGATTTTAATGTTATCAAGATCAAAAACTGGAGGTCCACGGCCAGTAGGAGAACAGCCTGTCTGGATCTTTTTTAAAGAAGGCCCACAACGGGCTGTCGAGCCAGTTATGATGCTGATGAGTACAATAAGGGAAGTGGGAAAAACTTTATCGTTTTCTTTTTCCAATTCCTTCTATTAGCTTACACTCTCCCTATATATATCTTGTTCAAATTTTCAATCGTTCATAAAATACTTTTATTCATCCACTCAAGTTCACAATATTTTTTGAACTTGTAGTGGATGACACTTGATGCTAATACAGTTTTTTCAAATATTAATTCAGTAATTAAATTTAATTCATTCATTTTTAGTTTTTTATAACTGAAACGTAAACAAAAGCTTCTGTTTCTATGCCGAGGATAGGCACAATAAATCTGTAGGTCTGAAGGATTTACTGTTACACTCGAGGAGGAAGTGCGAACATTCCAAAAGCATTCCAGGGAATTCCTTCAAATTTGTGGTGGCAAATTGGGAACGCAGAGTAAAAGGTTGAGGTGTGAACGTTCCAAATGCCCTACCCAGGGGTGTTCCTTCAAAGCTGCGGTCGCAAATTGCGAACGATTGGGAAGAGACTTCTATAAAGTATCCCAAATATGCTGTATATTTGGCGTTGTAGTGGTGAAAGTTTGAAGTCAAAAGTATCCGATATTCGAAAACAATGGTAAGATAAATTCTTTTATAAATAACTGTGAATATTATTTTACGGTTTGCAGTTTTTACACAAGTAAACATAAAACACGATATTTTTTTTGACACATTTATCAAAAGAAGCACCACACAAATAAACATTTTTTTCTAATGCAGCTGGTAATACAGAGACAGTTCATCTTGATGCTATAAGATAAGGCTGCACCGACATTACTCACTGAGCACAACCAGGGGCACGTGTAGCTTGAAGATAGGCTACGGACGCGAGTCACACTATCCCGCATCGGTCTACGATCCTATTAGACCGGTATAAAGTACCGGTATAAGTACTGTTTGAAAAAGTTAAGTTTTGTTTGAAAAATTGTTTTTAAATTATTGCGAGATTTAAAAAAAACAACAACTTTTTACGAGTGATTAACCGCTTGTTTACTAGCATTTCTCTCTTTGACGCTGGATTGTTCAGGCTTTTAAGCTAGAAGTGTTTCTCACTGCTTTAACTCAGTTAAGTACATTCTTGTTATCTGTAACAGTCAAAAATATTTGTAAATATTCTTGAGGATATTCGCTCTCTTCCAATAATATAATCATGTCTCTCTCTCCCCTACTGACCATTCAACCAGTCCTGGTAATATGCTTCATATGATTGACATTAATACCAACCCGACCACCTTTAATTTTTGTTCAGGAAATAAAAAGGAAAGGAAAGGATTTCAGGAAAGTTAAGTTAAGTATATTGCGAATCACTACAAACATCCACAGCACCGCCGGGAATCGAACCTGAAACTTTTGTGCCGAGCGCCAGAGTTCTAGTCGCTCGGTCATCAAGGATCACCAATAAACATTATACAGTAGAACCCTCTGAAGTCTAATCCTCAAGGGAGACTCCAATAATTGAGTTATAGAGTTTTCGATTTATGGAGGATTCGATTTTTTTTTTTTTTTTTGCAAGGAAATATTCGACTTGTAGAGTGTTTAGATTCTTTCTAACTTATTTTAAGTTAGAGAGGTAAAACACATAAAAATTCAAATTACAGAGGTAATAAACATGTTTATTTGCAATTCAAAAGTTATATTATGTACTACAATAAAAAAGCATAACAATTCCCAAACAACCTTAAAATCAAAAATATTATGTATTAAAAAGTCAATTATTATTATTTATTTATGTTTTTTTTTTTTGCTTTAAACAATTCGATCGTTCTTATCTATAGCATTATCTAAACTATAAAGAGCAGAAATTTTTTTTTTCTTCCGAGTTGCTATTTCATAGAAATTGGTTATTCTATTTACTATATACTCATACAATGTTTTCTAAGAAACAATGACGTGCATTATCGGCAAATCCTTAAAGTCGGTAAGTTATTTTTCTTCGAGCTATAGAGGTAATTAGCTGCAAATGATCGAGTTGTAAAGGTTGTAAAACCAAACACTGCTAATACTCAATCTTATCGAGGTTCTACTGTATTAGATAAGTACAATCAGCACAATAAACACAAAATTTCATCCAACTTATTTACTGAGCGCTACATACATTTCTATAATCTCTGCATTCTCCGCAGATACGACTAACCCAGTTTCTATATACAGAAATGGGGATTTTTCGCCCTGTTTCTTGTGAAATAAACCCTACGTGGAGGGAAAAACAAGTCCGAAGCAACTTGATGGACGCCTCCCTTGAGTGACGGGCAACTCGGAGAAGCAGTAATTAGTTTTCCGGCTCACCGTTAATGTGGCAGTGAGAGCCGACTCTCCTTGTAAACAAAAGGGATTCGGTGTCCACTGGAATTCTCAGAATGTTTTTCATTAAGGAGATTGTGGCTTTGCTGTTTGATGAAGATTCTTAAAGTGGGAATTAGAAATCATATGATTTCCTTATTAGTTTTACTTGTTGAATTGAATATGTCAACTCATCAAAGTGTTTTCTCCCTATTTTTCAATATTAGCTTCACAGCGGCGCTAGCGCTTGGCATCAGGCTTCAGGTTCAAATCCTGGCGGTGGCATGGATGTTTGTGAGGGGTTCGAACCACTTTAAAGTGTAGGTCCCGGTTTGTTTAGCCTAAAGTGTGCATAAGATGATCGTAGAGCGACAAACCAAACCAAATCTATTAGTTCACCCTCTCCCCTATATATATCTTGTTCCCATTTTCAATCGTTCATAATCACTTTTTATCCATCCACTCCAGTGCAAATACATTTTTTTTAACTTGTAGGATGACACTGATGTGAATACAGTTTTTTTCAAATATTAATTCATTCATTAAACTAAATTAATTAATTTTAGTTTTTCTTTAGATTTATGTTGCATATATCTAATAATAGAGGGCACCAGATAAGCTCTTAAAAATGAATGAAAATTATTTATAAAGGACTTTTCTGCAATAGAGTGAAAAAAGTAGGAAGTGACTTTAAAAATTTTTTTTATACAACTTGTTCTTTAGCAATTGACGGTTGAGGTTTGGTTTGTCACTCTACGTTCATCTTAGCACTTTAGTCTAATAAGACCCTGACCTTCCAGTTTAATGTGCATTCTAAACAATTCAATATTGCCTTGCCACCACCAGGATTCGAACCTGAGGATTATGGTATCGAGTGCCAGAGCGCTAGCCAATTGCTATCGGACCGCTGGTGGTTGAGGAGAAAAGATTCCTACACTATATTAGCTTTTAAGTCAGGGCCTAAATGTCCTAGTGTGTTTAGCGCTCGGTGCCACAGGTTTCGGGTTCAAGTCCTGGCGATGACATGGATGTTTGGAGTGGTTCGAATCCACTTTAAACGAGAAAATTGAGAGAATGTTTTGAAATTCTGAGAATGTTTTTCATTAAAGGAGATTATCAAGGCTTTTCTTCAAAATGATTAACAAATAAAAATATTGTATAAAAATATTTGTATGAACTTTTTGACATGTTTTATTATATTTCATAGAAAATGATAAGCAAGAGGTATAAGTATAATAACATTTCTTGTATCAATTTAACTTTAGTAAGCACATGCTTAATTAAATGCATGACTTGAAAAGAGAAATTCTGGGAATTTGAAGAATCGCTTTATAACATGTTTACGTTTTCTAAATAAATGTTCGTAGAGAAAAGAAGCCAAGCCGCTATACAGCGCCAATTTTAATTAAAAATTGGAAGGTTTGGTTGGTCGCACTACAGCCATTTTTTTCATTTTTTTAGTGAGTTAATCAGATTAGATCTACAGTTTACCGTGGATTCCAAACCACTACAAACATCCATGGCACTTTCAGGATTTGAACCTGAAGCACGAAAGGCCAGAGCGCAAGTCAATTAACCATCAGGCAACCCAAAATAGAAGATTTGGGGTGGTTTGTCGTTCATGGTTATTTTTTTTTCACACTTTCGGCTAATTAGACGGGCACCTACAGTTTAACTTAGATTCCGAATTACTAACATACGTCCTTGCCATCGCCAGGATTCGAACCTGAAGCATCACAGGCCAGGGCGCAAGTCAATTGGCTATCGGATATCCCAAAATAGAAGGAGATATTTGCACCAACTTTCTACTCATTTAGAATAGGGGCACACCTTCTATTTTATTACTACTCTAGATCTGTCCATCTTCTTAAACGACCCTAACAAGTGGAATTTCGAACGTACAGGCGGATTGTCGAACGTTGTGCTATACATAATGGGAAACAAACTTGACTTGCTGAATTTAGAATTGAACCCCTAGAGTTCCGAATGGAGTGTGATGATCATTACAATGTTCCAGCCTGAGTTTTTTTACCCTATAACGGACTATCCGCATAAACTCACATCTCACATAAGCATAATCAACAACAATCTACTCTAAAAATAATGAAAAATGCATTATAATTAGAGTCCCACTTTCAAAATGCTGTAAAAAAAGAACCACTTTTCACAATGCGTTCAAATTTGAACTGAAGATACTCGGAAGAAGGGAGAAATAGTTCCAAAGTGTATTAATAGATGGCGCTGTAAGCGGCCTAAAGAACGTGAATTCGACTACCGATGGTAGTTTGAATCGAACTGGCAGTGCATTTGGCACGAGTTGTACATTCAACCCACTGCAGTGTTCAATGCTTCTGGATTGCTTCCGTCTTTTGACGGATAAAAAGGCCTCCAAGTCATTCAACAGTTGTGACAATGTGAGTGGAAAACCCATCCACCACGGCAAGGTCATACCAAATTCACCAGGAGAAATCGGTGGAACTGTTATTTTTTGACGTTGTACCGTTTCCCCCTTCTTCAAGCAGCTTCAGTTTGAATTTTAACTCATTGTGACGAATGTTTCTTTTTTTTTTACAGCATTTTGAAAGTGGGACTTTAATTATAATCACCCTGTACATTTACAGAGAACATTTTAACTTCTGTTATTGTAGATTATTACGGAGATCCTTGGCCGCGTAGCTGCCACTAGCTCCTTCTTTGTAAAAATGTTGAAACATAGCGGTGGTCTCATGCCCTTTGAATTAATAAGCAAAATAGATAATTAAATGCCCTTTTAAAAGAGAATTATTTATTTAATAAAATTATAACATGAAAAAATAACAAACATTTTAAAAGTGTAGATGTTGATGAAATCAGTTGCATGCAATAAAACAGAATGAGCAAAGGTCAAATGAGGAGAAAATAGCTTAGAGAAAAGCGAACTTTTTTTTTCATCTAGGCAGTTGTGAGGAATTAATTTAAAATATTTAGAACAGTGCGAGGTCTTTTGCTATGTTTGCGGGAAGAAATATCATAATCGTAATTTTGTAGGACATTTAATACAGGGTTATTGATGTTTCGCATATCATTATAGAATTGAGTAGAAATTTTGTGAACAAATTGTCTTAAAACTTGGAATCGAGAGAGCTCGTCTAATATCGTCATTACGAAAGTACCATGGTGAATTCGTTAACATTCTGAGAGTTTTGTTCTCAAGCCTTTGAATAATTTCAAATGTGTACGTGCGACAGAACCCCAAACTGGGCTTGCATAAGCTAATACTGGACGAAGACAAGACAGATATATTAGAATTTTGAGATTATGAGGTAAAGCTGAATTTTTAACTTTTTCTATTGCCAGCTCCATGTAGATTCCCAATGGAATAACTGTTTCTAGATACTGGATAGAGATTTTTTCCCTCTGTAGGAAAAAAACTCCCTCTGCACTTTCCGTAGACGGAGAGTAGGGATTTCGAGCAAGTTGATGGACACCTCCCCTGAGTGATAAGGGGGCAGGAGAAGCAGTAATTAGTTTTACCAGCTTAACGTTATTGTGGCAGCTAGAGAGGGCTCATGACATGCTTCTTGTAAACATGGGGATGGGGGAAGATTTAGTGTTCCCAGGAATCCAGGGAATGTTTTTCATCACAGTCAGGTTTTGCTACTTATTGGTTGAAAGCTCTTAAAGTGGACATTATAAGCTAAATTAAATTCTTCAGAGGGTTCGAATGAATTTTTTTCGAGAGATGTAGGAATTAGAAACGCATGAAGGTGAACGAAATTGAAAAATTCCGATGTTTATTGTAAAATGAATTTTTCGGTGGAAATTTCCTCCTTTTGGAGTTTCCGAGTTTGAAAAACCCTTAGATGTAACCATTGTACCTGTTCAGTCAAATGTTGATATATGCACGTGTGTTCTCCTTGTAATTTAACAGGCTGAAGAGGGTTCATGAGGCCTACTCTGGACCAGTGGCAACATATGCAGTCAACTTGAAAGAGCGATGTGGTTTATATCCTCTGGCGGCGTTGTTGCAGTCTCTGTTTTCAGGGCAAAGACGCCATGGGGAAATGCAGCACCAGCTCTAGTACAAAATGTACAGAAATAATTAACCTGTGTGGGTTCCGGTTAGAATAGCCCCACTACAGCTCATGCATGTCGTAAATGACGACTGAAATGGGCACCCGGTGCTCGGGGTTATAACAGGGTAGGATAAAGCCAGACTTTACCCTTTGTGTGCCCCATGTCTTTGTACCGCAAAGTCAAGGACAAAAAAGAAGCTAAATGTTTTACCCTTTATCATGACTCGGGGTTTAAGACACACGGGTTCATGGACTCGGTCTAGATGTTGCTAAAACAACAACAGTAATATTTGCCCAACTTTCTACTTTTTTAGAATAGGGGATGACTTTTTATTTTTAATACTACTTTCCATCCTTTCATCTTCCTACACGACCTTAAGGAAAGGAATTTCCGATGCACAGGTTTATTGTGCAGTACACAACGTGGCACCAGCTTGACTTATTGAATTTAGAACTGTATCTCTACATGGATTGACTTGATCTTTAGAATGTTCAAGTTTGGATTTTTTTAACCCTTTAATGGACTGTTCCGCATAAACAATAATCTACGCTAAAAGTAATAGAAAATATATTTACAGAAGGCATTTTATTTTTCTATTGCCAGTTCTATGGAGATTCCCAACAGAGAATAATTGTTTCTAGGTACTGGATAGAGATTTTTTTTCCCTGTACAGGAAAAAAACTCCCTCTGTACTTCCGCAGACGTAGAGTAGGGATTCTCGAGGAAGTTGACGGACACCTCCCTGAGTGATAAGGGGCAGGAGAAGCAGTAATTAGTTTTCCCGGCTTAACATTATTGTGGCGGCTAGAGAGCGCACTCTCTCTTTTTCTCTTTCGACATGCTTCTTGTAAACATGGGGGAGATTTAGTGTTCCCCCGGGAATGTTTTTCATCACAGTCAGGTTTTGCTACTATTGGTTGAAAGTTTCTTAAAGTGGACATTATAAACTAAATTAAATTCCTCTGGGGGTTTGAATTAATTTTTTTTCGAAAGATGTAGGAGTTATGTTGGAAAAGGAAGAAGTCGACCCAAATTGAAAAGTTGATGATTGATGTTTTTGTAAATGAATCTTTCGGAGGAAATTTCCTCCTTTTGATGTTTTCGAGTTCGGAACCCCCAGATGTAACCTTTGTACCTGTTGTGCCTATGCTAGACCTACCCACGGCTTCGAGAAGAGGGGAACAATTTAATTTTTATCTAGAAGCCCTATATACAGTCCAGTCCCTTTAATGTGACCACCACTTACTTTCGACGTCAACGTGGGAAATAGCCAATCACAAAAAGGAAGGTGGCAGCACATTGCAGTGGAGTGTATATAAATAATTCCATTTTATACCACTTAAATACCACATTCACACTCCACTTTTAAAGCCAGAATATACAAGAGTGTATATTCTGGTTTTTGATAGATGGTCACATTAATGTGACTGGACTGTATATATATATATATATATATATATATATATATATATATATATATATATATATATATATATACAAATAAGGAACTCTGTGTTATTACACAAAGAAATGAAAATTGAAAATATAAATTTGATCACAACGCATGATTAAATCACAAGTGCAGTTCACTCTAAGGTAGGAGATTTTCAGAGTTCTCTAGTCTTCGTCAAATCTCAAAATAAATGGTCTGCGGCAGACCATAATTATCACGACGTGATACACGAAACCATTTCGGGCTCGCTTTGGAAACAGACGGGAACTCTGGGTATTCATTTAATTTAGAAAGGACTCTGGTCGACTCATAATAAGAAAGAAAATCCCCCTCCCTTTAAGAAAATTCGTTAAGCTTCCTTCACTTCTCATTGGAATGGAGACTTCCTCATCCCACTGTCTATAACCAATTTCGATTCAGCAACTCATGACGTAATCCATACATCAATCATAATTGTTTCGATCTGTTAAGGTCGAATAGGCAATTGCTAATTTCATGATATAGAAATATCCATGATACTGCTTAACTGCTGTCAGATTTGAGTGATAGGTTTTTATTATGCACTTGTTAAACAATATACATTCCTTTCCCATAGAAACGAAATGCTATATCTCTTCTCGTGGGAAAAATGCTACAATGGCTGTTGTTGTTCTAATCTATCTGGCAATGCAGAGACAATTAATCTTTATGCCATAAGCAAGAGCTACACCCTCTGTTACTCATTTAGAACTACAAAGAATGTACGTGTAGATAGAAGATAGGCTACGAACGCGAGTCACACTACTCAATAACGCTCTACGATTTAATTAGACCGGGACCTATGGCTTAAAACGGATTCCGAACCACAATCATCCATGACACCGCCGGGACTGGAACCCGAAACCTGCAGTACCGAGTGCCCGAGACCTGCAGTACCGAGGAATAGAGAGTAGTAATAAAATAGAGAGCTGCCCCCATTCTAAAAGGGTGTAAAGGTGTGCTGTCTCTGGCCTTTGGTGCCTCAGGTTCGTATCCTGACATTGTCATGGACGTTTGTGATGGATTCGGATTCCCGTTAAACCGTAGGTCCCGGTTTAATTAGCGTACTCAATCACTGCTTAATGATCCAGCCCATGCTAGAAGTTGCTATGCAAACCGGTTGATGCATTAAATGGCAGTTCGCCATCGATTCTCGCCTTTTCTGAAAACAGTGGCTGCATCAACGCCATCAGCTGATTCGAACCTCAGTTTTTCTGCACCATGACTGCGTATGTTGCCACGGGTCCAGGAGTGAACCTCATTAATCCTCTTAAGTCTATTAATTTACAACGAGAGCAACAATGAATTGAACAGGCAGAAAGGTTACATCTAGGGGTTTCGAACTCGCAAACTTCAAAAAGAGACCGTAAAACATGACCGTAGAGCCTGACTGTGACCACCCAACACACATATATATATTTCTTTCTAATGCAGCTGACAAACACTTAGGCAGCTTGGTCTTGGATGCCTTAAGGCAAGCGCTGCACAGACGTTACCACTTTGCATTACCCAGGGGGCGCGTGTCACTTGAAGATAAGCCACGGACGCGGAGTACCAATGCACCCGCAACGCTCTACGATGCTATTAGACCGGGACCTACAGTTTAAAGTGAATTCCGAGCCACTACAAACATCCATGGCACCGCCGGGTCTCAAACCCGAAACCTGTGGTACCGAACGCCAGAACGCTAGCCACTCGTACATATATCGTATATACGTACGTATATCGTATACGTATATACGTATTGTACGTATATCGTATATAGTATATACTTTTATATATATATATATATATATATGATAATTTAATAGTATTTACTGATCCAGGACATTGGAAAATCGCTTTCGATCTCATGCATTTAATATGGAAACATAACCTGAAATTATTTCCTTATTCTAGAAAGTTAACGTAGAAATAATTTCAGAAAACCGTTTTCCTTCCTTTGAACACAACTTTGAAACACAAGCACATAATAAATTGATCCATTGAGCTCCAATGACATACGCGTATCGCTCACAGGAAAACTATAAAGATTACTTTCAGTAACTAACTATTGGCACAGAATCTTCCAAAGTATAACAGGACAATTTGAAGAAGCACTATAACGTCGCACTTTATATTGAATTACTAATGACTTTATCTCTAAAAGTCATAACTCAAAAGTTTAATATTCAAAAGAATATATTGATCATGGGCTTTAAGTATTATAACTAATACTTATCAGAAAACTATAAAAGGTTAACTAATATTTAAGATTTAATTAGTAGGTGATGAATAGATACCCGATAAACAATCTGCTACTGAAAAGGTAGTAATTGGAGCATTAAACTGTCTGTAACTAAGCAAATCAATTTATATTTAAACGCAAGTTTATTTATTACCAATCAGTCAAAAATTTTGTTAGTGTCGTAGTATTCGAAATTAAATAGTTTTATAACTTGCATCCTATGTAGAGTTCAAGAATTTTATCGGAAATGAATGTATTTATATATTTTTGTAGTTGTCAAATAATTTTAAATAAATATTGCTAGGTGACTAGCTCTCTGGAACTCGGTGCCACATGTTTCGGATTCGAATCAAGGCGGTGCCATGGATATTTGTAGTGGTTCGAATCCACTTTAAACCGTAGGTGCCGATCTAATATCACTTTATGTAGAACGTTGGGCGTAGGGCTACTAACACTACCCCGTGAAAAGAAAAACATCTCTCCTTTCGTAATCTGTCAGTAGGCAGACGGCTTAGGCCTACAATGGGGCTGTTGCGCTAATGATGATGATGATGATGACGTAGTGTGTAGGTTGTGGAACTCGACTGTGCTTGGTTGAAACTGGAGAAACAGGTTTCAGAAGACACAGCTTTATTTACATACGCACAAACACCACATACACATACAATATTTAACACCTTTAAAGACATATAATTGTAGATTCTTGGAAGGATTCCACATCTAAGCCGTAAACCAGATACCCAGATTTGCGAGGGATGCGCGAACTGTCAGGGTGAGAGAGTGTGTAGGCCAACTAATCCACAGATTTGTGCTAAATATATTTCCTCTCAGGGGTAAGAAACTGTAAAACTAAACGTGAATCAGCGGAAGCACAGGTAGCACAGTACACTTCCACCAGGGTGAGAGTCTGGAGGCCTATTGTCCATTTTTTCAGAACGCCACAGGGGGGCCCTCTTGCAGTGCGTAGGAGGAAGTACGGCTACATCTGTAAATAAATATTCTAAGGAAACATATTAAAAGCTGATTTATTTTATGATAATCAATTCTACTTATTTCAAAACAGTATTTTTTAGGTGCTTGCAATCGCATAATGGTTGAACCTAACAGTTTTTATACAATATAGAGGATATTTGTAAAACATTATACAATATAGAGGATATTTGTAAAACATTATACAATATAGAGGATATTTGTAAAACATTATACAATATAGAGGATATTTGTAAAACATTATACAATATAGAGGATATTTGTAAAACATTATACAATATAGAGGATATTTGTAAAACATTATACAATATAGAGGATATTTGTAAACCAATCTTTATATTTCATAACAGAACTAGAATATTCGATTATGTTAAATCGGTTTTACAAAAAAATATAACAATTAAATATTAACATAGGCTACGTTAAATGGATTACTTACAAAAAAAGATGCTTTTACCATTGGAATTATTAAAATTATTGGTAAAATCGCAGAATAGATGCAGTTGGGATTTTTCGTCAAAAATTTCTTCGCCAAAGTCCGCCAAATAATAGGTTGCAATTGTAAATGAAGGGAATCACAAGCAGTACAAGAAAACCAGGTTACCACATTTTGCAATTTATCTCTCAGTTGTCGCCACAAAAAGTAACCACACCCAAATGGAACATGCCTACGATTTGAAAATTATTTTGCAACAATTTTTAAATTATAATGTATATATATATACAATAGCAATTTAAATATATTACAAAATAATATCATTAATTTAACATTTCTGTTTGATACAGTTGACACTAAAGAACCAATAATAGTTTAAATAAATAAATAAATATTTAATAAAATAAATTTGTGCTAAATGTTATCACTTTTACTCCGAAATGTAGCACTATTATGCCAAAAATTGTCTCTAAATTGCCTTTACGCCAATTTATATCGTTTTTATCTCCAAAATTTTACCAATTTTATGGAAAAATTTTAATGTTTTCTTTTAACGCCACATATTCCCACTTTAACGCCAAACTATATCATTATTTTGCCAAAATTTTATTCCTAAATTACTTTTTATGCCAAATTTAATCGCTTTATCGGCAAATCATTATGTGGAATTATGTTTTGCTAACTCACATAAATGCATCATTTAGACGAAGATAATAATCGCCCAATTAATTAGCCAAAATTATTTGGTAATACACCTCCCCCCCTCTATTATGTCAAAAAATATTTGATGTTTAAAATGCCGAATTCGAATAATGAAAAAAAAACAAAAAACAAAGAATAACTTACATTTTGTTCTGATATATCCTTTGTTGGAGGCGAAAATGATCGTTTTAATGCCTTACAAAGACCTGTCCGTGCCAATTTTTATCTATTGAATGAAGAAAACAAAAATAACTTCTAAAAAAAAAAAAAAAGAAGAAAAATTTGATATCTTCTAAACGACCTTTTACTTCCACAAACTAACGTTCTAAAATTAAAAAGTTAAATTTTTTTCCCTCGCGAAGTCAAATAACGGTTGCCACAAAACCTTAACTATGTCAACAATATTAACATTCGATAGACGTTTTCGCAGTGAACTAACGTTCTAAAAATAAACAAGTAATATAAAAAATTTTTTTTTTAAAGTTAATTCCTTAACTTTTCAATCACCAATTCACCAATACAAAACTATGTTTACTAATTAAAATAATATGGAAATCGTCTCTACAAATCAGTACTCATTTTTCAGTGCAAATTTTTAAAATCCTTTTTGAATTTCCATTTTATTTTTATGTTTTTTGAATGACATAGTTAACAGCAATTTTAACAAAAAAAAAAAAAAAAAAAAAAAATTCCTACTTTTTTTTCACTCTATTGTAGAAAGTCCTTTATAAATACTTTTCAGTCATTTTCCTAAATTTCTCTCTGGCGCCATCTATGGGTAGATGTAGGCAACTTAAATATGAAAAACTAAAATTAATGAATTAAATTTAATTACTGAATTAATATTTGAAAAACTGTATTAGCATCCAGTGTCATTCACTACAAGTTCAAAATAAAAATGTATTCGAACTTTTTAATGGATGAATAAAAAAGTATTTTATTATAACGATTTAAAATTTGAACAAGATATATATGTAGGGAGAGTGTGAGCTACTAGAAGGAAAAGACAGAAATTTTAAAGTTAAAAATTTGGAAGATACTAAATTTAGTTAAAATAAATGTTTTCTCTTTCATATCGAAATATTTATACATTAAGGTACAGAAGATATTTTATTATTAAAAATATTTCAAAATAATTTATGCTAAAAATTTAATTTGGAATTTCTTACATGTACCTTAGGTGATATGAAACTGATCAATGATTATTAACGCTATGATAATTGAATAATCACATGGTAAGATAATATTTACTTTTACTGAAAATATGTTTGTTGCCAATTATGTTTAAATATCAAATATACAACATTGTATGAAATGCAATCAGCGTTGCCACTTCCTAAAAACAAATAACACAACCATCATGCTATCTTCCAAAATGGCAAAAATGAACATTTAATTCAAATCTATAATATTTTAATATTCCAAACATACATAAAATTCCAAAATTAGGGACACATCTCAAACAAGTAAAAAATGGCTTTATTCCAATATTAGTAGGTTTATAAATATTGCGAGAAATCTAATTAACTCAGAATTCAGACGTCATTTCATCCCTTGAATAATAATTCCGAAGACGGAAATGACATAAATACGTGAGCAGCTCTTCATTTCAATTCCGGAATAATACCCATTGCCAACGGAAATGAAAAGAAACGAAAGAATTTCCCCTTCCATTCGAGAAGCAAATATTCCATTAAATGACTCTAGATCTGCGTATCAAATCCGAGGTATTGTTAGGCACAAAGCAGCGTTGATTGCGCTGTGAAGTAAGCCAGAAATGGCAGAAGATAACGTGATGATTCCGTGTTATTTGTTTCGGGAGAGTGGCAACGCTGATAACGTAAAAGCGATCCGTTCGAGGCTATAATTAACAGGCGATATAGCGTCTGTCTTTTTAGTTCTCTGTTTGTCTGCGATGGAGAGTCTGTTAGTCAGATAATACCTTTGTTTCGTGGCATTGCATATTTTGGGTTTTGTTCTTGAATGGAGAGTTGGAATATTTATGGTTTTGTTGTGCTGAAGAATTATTTTCGTGTCTGATTATTATTTAGAAGCGTTCTATTTTTAAGTAATTAAACCAATAAAAATTTAAGCTATTTATTTAAAAATAGAATATAAAGTCTTTAATAATTATTTTTAAATCTGGGGAAAAAAAATCAATTATGGAATAATAAGAAAAAAGATTAAAATTTTAATATTTTTCTAATTATTTAGAGCTTGAAGGGTTTCTATAAATAGAATTTGGTGTTGAATATTTTTTGCATAGCTTGAGTCATTTATATTTTCAATTTCTTCTATTAGCTCACACTCTCCCTATATATATATCTTGTTCAAATTTTCAATCGTTCATAAGATACTTTTATTCATCCACTCAAGTTCAAATATATTTTTTTTTTGAACTTGTAGTGGATGACACTGATGTGAATACAGTTTTTCAAATAAAAATTCATTCATTAAATTTAATTAATTAATTTTAGATTTAAGTTGCCTATATCTACCCATAGAGGGCGCCAGATAAACTTAAAAAATGAATGAAAATTTTTTATAAAGGACTTTCAGCAATAAAGTGAAAAAAAGTAGGAATTGACTTTTAAATTTTTTTTTTATATTACTTATTTAATTAGTTAAACCAATTGAAATGGAAACCATTTTTGAAAATATGAATCTAAAGTCGTTAATTATTTTTAAATCTTGTAAAAAAAAAATCTCAACTATAGAATATAGGAAAAATTTTAATATTTTTCTAATTATTTAGAACTTGAAGGGTTTCTATAAATAGAATTTAATCTTGAATATTTTTTTTGCTTTTACTTGAGTCATTTATTTTTTAGTTTATGTTAGTAACAAGTAATAAATTATTAATTTAATTATGTTAGTAGCAATTGAAGATCTAACAGTTTTAAAAATTTTCATTTAATAAATCATCTATTCAAATAATTAAAGTAAAAAATAAAAATGCTTATTATTATTTTGATTACATTTTCATAATAATATTGTTTATAATAAATTATTTAATAATATTATTATCATAATAATATTATTATTATATTAATAATATTATTTATAATAAATTATAGTGCATATAATTTTATAAAAATTTTCTGTGAAGTTTTTTTTGTTATGAAAATGTGTTCATTTAATTTGATTCAAACTATTTTTGCAGCCTGATGGCCAATTGGCCAGCACTCTGGCAGTTGGTACCACAGGTTTCCGGTCTGAATCCTGGCGGTGTCATGGATGTTTGTTGGGAGTTCAGAATTCACGTTAAACTGTAGGTCCCGGTCTAATTAACCACACAGTATTACTGTAAAGCAATGACAAATGACTGTAGAGCGATAAACTAAGCTAATCTTAATGGCTAAAGAATTATTTTCATGTTGGCTGATTATTTTGAATTTATATTTTAAGTAGTTATGCTAACTGAAATGGAAACTGTTTTAAAAAAAATATGAATCTAAAGTTTTTAATTATGTTTAAATCTCGAAGAGACAATTTAACTATGAAATATATTAAAAAAACAGAAACTGTAATATTTTTAAAATTATTTAGACTTCAAATGTTTCTATAAATAGACTTTGATGTTGAACATTTGTTTGAATGGCTTAGGCAATTTATTTTTAGTTTATGTTAGTAGAAGTAAAACAAGTAATATAAAATTTTTTTTTTTAAAGTCAATTTTTATTTTTTTTTTCACTCTATTGCAGAAAGTCCTATATAAATAATTTTCATTCAATTTTTTTAAAGTTTATCTGGCGCCATCTATGGGTAGATACATGCAACTTAAATCTAAAAAACTAAAATTAATTAATTAAATTTAATTACTAAACTAATATTTTTTGATTAACATCCAGTGTCATTCCCTACAAGTTCCAAAATGCTTTTGAACTGAGTGGATGAATAAAAAGTATTTTATGAACGATTGAAAATTTGAACAAGATATATATATAGGGAGAGTGTGAGCTAATAGAAGGAATTGAATAAATATTAAGTGCTTAACAATTTAACTGTTAAATCTCGAATATCGTATTGAAATCATCCTCAATTATTGAAATAATATTCAATAAATTATCAAAAAAATAATTAAGAAAGAAGTAAAATTCTTGCTATAGATTTTAATTACAATTTAATAGTATGCATATTTAAAAAAAAATTTCTACAAAAAGTTTTCATGTTATCGAAATCTATTAATTTTATAGAATTCAACCACTTTCACTGAAAAATTACGTTAGAATGCGTTGCTTTATCTATTAACTGTTCACTTTACTGTATAATTATATTCTACTCAATCAGACATTTTTAGAAATGTACAGGCTATGTTTAAAGTCCCTTTACAATTTTAAAAATTTCTTACTTAGGCAACTGAAAAATAGATACGCGAACATTATTACAAAAATGAAAGGTATAAATTTAATTTTTTGCTTCGTTTAATTTTAATTTAGTTTAATTTGATCCATCGAGAAATTTAGAAATTACATAAAAAAACTAGAGAAGAATTCCAAGCCAAATGTTACAAGAATTCATAAAAAGTAATTTAGAAATTACATAAAAACAGAGAAAATTATAAGCCAAATGTTACAAGAATTCATAAAGTAATTTAGAAATTACATAAAAGACTAGAGAAAAAATTATAAGCCAAATGTTACAAGAATTCATAGAGTAATTTAGAAATTACATTAAAAAACTAGAGAAGAATTCCAAGCCAAATGTTACAAGAATTCATAGAGTAATTTAGAAATTACATAAAAAGACTAGAGAAAAAAATTATAAGCCAAATGTTACAAGAATTCATAGAGTAATTTAGAAATTACATAAAAAACAAGAGAAAAATTATAAGCAAAATGTTACAAGAATTCATAGAGTAATTTAGAAATTACATAAAAAAACAAGAGAAAAATTATAAGCCAAATGCTACAAGAATTCTTATAGAGTAATTTAGAAATTACATAAAAAACAAGAGAAAAATTATAAGCCAAATGTCACAAGAATTCATAGAGTAATTTTAGAAATTACATAAAAAAAACAAGAGAAAAATTATAAGCCAAATGTCACAAGAATTCATAGAGTAATTTAGAAATTACATAAAAAGACTAGAGAAAAATTATAAGCCAAATGTTACCAGAATTCATAGAGTAATTTAGAAATTACATAAAAAAAAAAAGAGAAAAATTATAAGCCAAAATGTTACAAGAATTCATAGAGTAATTTTAGAAATTACATAAAAAAAAACAAAAGAAAAATTATAAGCCAAATGTTACAAGAATTCATAGAGTAATTTAGAAATTACATAAAAAAGACTAGAGAAAATTATAAGCCAAATGTTACAAGAATTCATAGAGTAATTTAGAAATTACATAAAAACAAGAGAAAAAATTATAAGCCAAATGTTACAAGAATTCATAGAGTAATTTAGAAATTACATAAAAAAAAAACAAGAGAAAATTATAAGCCAAATGTTACAAGAATTCATAGAGTAATTTAGAAATTACATAAAAAACTAGAGAAGAATTCCAAGCCAAATGTTACAAGAATTCATAGAGTAATTTAGAAATTACATAAAAACAAGAGAAAAATTATAAGATAAATGCTACAAGAATTCATAGAGTAATTTAGAAATTACATAAAAAAGACTAGAGAAAATTATAAGCCAAATGTTACAAGAATTCATAGAGTACTTAGGAAATTACATAAAAAAAACAAGAGAAAAATTATAAGCCAATTGTTACAAGAATTCATAGAGTAATTTAGAAATTACATAAAAACTAGAGAAAATTCCAAGCCAAATGTTACAAGAATTCATAGAGTAATTTAGAAATTACATAAAAAAACAAGAGAAAAATTATAAGCCAAATGTCACAAGAATTCATAGAGTATTTAGAAATTACATGTAAAAAAAAGAGAAAAATTATAAGCCAAATGTTACAAGAATTCATAGAGTAATTTAGAAATTAGCATAAAAAAAAGAGAGAAAAATTATAAGCCAAATGTTACAAGAATTCATAGAGTAATTTAGAAATTACATAAAAAAACAAGAGAAAATTATAAGCCAAATGTTGCAAGAATGCATAGAGTAATTTAGAAATTACATAAAAAGACTAGAGTAAAATTATAAGCCAAATGTTACAAGAATTCATAGAGTACTTTTAGAAATTACATAAAAAATTAAAGTAGAATTCCATGCCAAATTTTTACAAGATTACATAATGTAATTTGAAGTTACATGAAAAGCTTTGAATAGAATTCCAAGCCATATTTTACAAGAATTCGTCTTGTTTAAGTAAAATAATTTAGAAATTAGTAATTAAAAATTAGAAAGTAGTAATTAAAAAAAAAGTAAATATGAAAACTAGAATGGAATTCCAAAACCAAATTTTACAAGAATCCATCGTGCAATTTAGAAATTACGTAAAAAATTAAAATAGGATTCTAAGCCATATTTACAAGATTACATCATGCAATTTTGAAATTACATGAAAAGCTTGAATAGAATTCCAAGCCATATTTTACGAGAATTCAACGTGTTTAAGTAATAATTTAGAAATTAGAAAGTAGTAATTTAGAAATTAAATATAAAACTAGAATGGAATTCCAATCCAAATTTTACAAGAATCCATCGTGTAATTTAGGAATCACATAAAAGAATCGAAACGTTTTGACTTGTAAGGAAAATGTTTTATTTAATATTTCCTTTCAGAAATCAGGATTCTCCATTTTATTAGACAAAAACAATTTTAATTTATCAGTGAACGGAGCAATTTCTTGTTTTCCATATCAGTGCGTCACTCATATTTCTTTAATGTCAATTTAAATATCAATTTCTGCATTCCCGTCTCTTCTGAAATGCAAAAATAACATATGACACCGAAAACTTTTTCTTCTTTTTTTTTTTTTTTATTTCTTTTCAGAAGTTATCGACTTTTCTCTCTTTTCCCCATTTTCCTTTTTCTTTTTTCTGTTTTTTTCTTTTGCTCTTTTCCAAACTTTTCTGATAACTTCAACTCGTCCAGCAGGTTTATGAAGTCGACTCTTTATTGAATCGAAAATTCAGAAAAGTTCTTGTTCGCTTGATTGGAATTCAGACGATTTTTTTTTTCTTCTTCCATCCCTCCCTGTTCTATTTCTCGAATTCCGGGACGATTTTTTTTCGATAACATTCGAGAAAACGTGCACGGTACCGAAACACGGACCGCAGGATTGCTGTTCAGAAATTCTCGACTTTTTTTTTATTTTTATTTTTTATATTTTGGTCCGGAAATGGTGAAAAATATACATCAGCATAAATATAATGCTGAGAAAATAAAAATAAAAATTTTTGTTTGCCTTTATTGAAAAGAAAACTTTCTGGTATGATTAAAATTCGAAGAATTTTAAGAAAAGAAGGGTTAAAAACAAAAATTTCATATAGCGATTTACAAAAAAGCATAAATTATAATAATAAAAAAATGTCTTTATAAACTATTTGACAGGCTGAAAATGGCTTAACAAATGTTAAACAGTGTTTAGAGTTTTATTTAAAAATAATTAATGTGCTTTTGATTCAAATGATATTGAAATATAAATTGTACAACAGGAATTTTTTGATTATTTTTTAACCATATTATTTCATTTAGTTCATCTTTATTAAGTCATTAGTTACATTTCATATCATTCAATCATTCATTGTTAATACCTCAAGCCATTCGGTCCTTCATCGTTAATGTCTCATGTCATTCAATCATTCATTGTTAATGTCTCAAACCATTCGGTCATTCTTTATATATTTTTGTTTTAAAGATATTCATTGACTTATTCATTGTTGTTATTCAGTCATTCACTGTCTCATGTGATTCAATCATTCATTGTTAATGTCTCATTTAAGTAACTGATTTATTTTTTGTCTGTCATTCAGTCATTCTTTATGTTTCCTGTAATTCAATCATTTATTTATGTGTTCAGTCATTCAGTCATTTGAATATGTCTAATGTCATTCAATCATTCACCGTCTCACGTCATTAAGTCCTTTGTCGTGTTTCATGTCTTTTTCAATAAGTCATTATGTTTCATGTCATCCAGTCATTCATTATCTTTCATTCATTTATTCATTGTTTCATGCTATTCAGTCATTCATTGTTAATGTCTCATTTAAGTAATTCATTCATATTTTGGCTCAGTCACTTATTCTTTATGTTTCACGTCCTTCGTTATGTTTCAAGCAATTCAGTTATTTATTGTTTATGTCTTATTTAAGTATTTTTTTCTTTTGTCTATCCTTTAATTATTTATTATGTCTTATGCTATTCAATCATTAATTATGTTTCTTGAAAGTTTTTTCAGGCACAATTTTTTTCGATAACATTCGAGAAAACGTGCAAAGAAACACGGAGCGCAGGAATGCTGTTCACAATTTCTCTCTCTCCCTATTTTTTTATTTTTATATTTTTGGTCCGGAAATGGTGAAAAATATACATCGGCATAAATATAATGCTGAGAAAATAAAAATAAAAATTTTTGTTTGCCTTTATTGAAAAGAAAACTTTCTGGTATGATTAAAATTCGAAGAATTTGAGGAAGAAAACAAAAATTTCATATAGCGACTTACAAAAGTATAAATTATATTACTAATGATAAAAAGTTTTTATCAAACGTGTTAAATTGTTTGTACAAACATTTTTTATCATTATTATTATAATTTATACTTTTGTAAGTCTCTATATTAAATTTTAATTTTTGAAGAATTTTTTTTAATAAAGTGTTAACAATATTTAGAGTTTTATTTAAAAAATAAATATGCTTTTGATTCAAATAATATTGAAATTGTTCAATTCTAGGAATTGTTTGAGTTATATTTAACTATATTATTCCATCTAATCAATCATTATTAAGTCATTTGTTATATTTCAAGTCATTCAATCATTTGTTATGTTTCGTGTCATTCAATCATTCATTATTAATGTCTCAAGCCCTTCGGTCATTCTTTATATATTTTTTTGTTTTCAAGATATTCATTGTTGCTATTCAGGCATTCACTCTCTCATAACATTCAGTCATTCATAATATTTCATATCATTCAATCATTTGTTTCATGTAATTCAATAATTCCTTAAGTTTCAAGGTATTCAGTCATTCATTATTGCATGTGATTCAGTCATTCATTATGTTTCATATCATTCAATTATTCAATCATTCATAATGTTTAACGTCCTTCAAAAATTCATTATGTTTCATGTCATCCAGTCATTGATTGTCTTTCTTTCCTTCCTTCATTCTTTCAAGGCATGCAGTCATTTATTGTCTCATGTGATTCAGTCACTCGTTATGTTTCATGCCATTCAATCATTCATAATGTTTCACATCATTCCGAAATTCATTTTGTTTCATGTCATCCAGTCATTCATTATCTTTTATTCATTCATTCATTGTTTCATATAATTCAGTCATTAATTGTCTCATTTAATTTATTTATTTTTTTTCTGTCATTCAATCTTTTATTTTTTACGTTACATATCATTCAGTCATTTATTTATGTCTCATATCATTCAGTTATTTATCTTTTTTAATTTTAAATTTTGGTCCGGAAATGGTGAAAAATATACATCAGCATAAATATAATGCTGAGAAAATAAAATTATTTTTTGGGGGTTTTATTGAAAAGAAAATTTTCTGGTATTATTAAAATTGAAGAATTTAGAGAAGAAAAGAATTAAAAACAAAAATTTAATACAGTGATTTACAAAAGTATAAATTATAATAATAATAATAATAAAGTGTTTTTATAAATTATTTAACCCGCAGAAATTTTTTAACAAAGTTTTATAGAGCATTTAGACTCTTATTAAAAATAATTAATAAATAATAATTAATAATTAAATTGAAATATAAATTGAGCACTCTTATGAATTTTTATATTATTTTTAACTATAAAAATAATCTATTATTAAATTCAGTCAATTGTTATTAAGTCATTCGTTATGTTTCATGTCATTCAATCATTCATTTTGAATGCTTCATGTCATTCAGTTATTTGTTGTGTGTTTCATGTCATTCAATAATTCATTATATTTCATGTCATTCAGTCATTCATTATCTTTTTTTAGTCTTCTAGTTATTCGTTGTCTCAAGTTATTAAATCATTTATTGTCTCATATGATTCAGTCATGTGGGGCCTGAATGGCTGGCGCTCTGGCGCTCTCGGTACCCAGGTATCGGGTTCAAGTCCCGGCGGTGCCAGGGATGTTTGTAGTGGTTCGGAATCCACTTTAAATAATAGGTCCCGGTCCTAATAGGATCTTAGAGCGTTGCGGGGACATTGTTACTCCGCGTCCGTATCTTCAAGTAACATGCGCCCCCTAGGTAATGTAAAGTGAGTAACGTCTATGCAGCGCTTGCCTTAACACATCCAAAACCAAGCTTTCTAAGTGTTTGCCAGCTGCACATTGGAACAACAACAAAAAATGATTCAGTCATTTATTGTTATGTTTCATTTAATATATATACATATATCACAGTTTAAATCAAGGGTAAGTTTTTTCGGAACGAACTAAAGGAGTTTTAGCAGCACCTGTCCAGAAAATTATTTGCGCATTCGTGACTTCAGAATTTGCTTTCGAATTGAATATATAAAAAACGATGCAAAAGTTATAACTTTAGAATAATAAATGCAACAATTCGAAAAAGTTGTCATGTCGGGAAAAATGTACTGCAAGGTAAAAGTTGATCAACCAAACCAGTTTAAGTGGTTGTTATATACGAAAAACGCCATTTGAAAAGTGCATCTTTTATAACAGCTTGCACACTTTCACTTCAGAAGTATTCAGTGAATTTTCCACTCTTTCAAAGCGTTATAAGTGTGCCTTATGTATTTCCTCCTCTCTGGATACCTTATCATTACAGGCCGGCGGTTCCCCTGAAACGTTTAGATCACTTAGCACGCTTTCTGAATCCAGGATTTCTCCAAGGCGTCCTGTGTCAAATCATGACAGTCGCGTTTTAAGAAATAGATAATAATTTTTTTTAAACAAAGTTAAACAAGTAATATAATTCTTTTTTAAAGTCAATTCTACTTTTTTTTTTTTCCACTCTATTGCAGAAAGTCTTCTATAAATACTTTTCATTCATTTTTTTTTTAAATTTATCTGGAACCCCTATTGGTAGATACATGCAACTTCATTCTAAAAAAACTTTAAATTAATTAATTAAATTTAATTACTGAATTAATATTTGAAAAACTGTATTCACATCCAGTGTCATCCATTGCAAGTTTCAAACAAATGCATTTGAACTTGAGTGGATGTATAAAAGTATTTTATGAACGATTGGAAATTTGAACAAGATATACATAGGGAGAGTGTGAGCTAATAGAAGGAATGGAAATAAATACAAAATACAAATGAAAATTGTATTTAAGAAGGCATGCAAAAGGCGATTTTTTATATTGAAATCAAAAATTTGATGGGTAAAATGACCAGGATTGAAGTGAAAAAAAAGAAAAAAAAAAAGAAGTAAAAATATATTAAGGTTATAAAATTAAATAATCACTTACTTTCTATAAATATCTCTAACAGTTCTTGTTTTAATAATTTAATAATTTCTTTTATTCTATAAATAGTCATTTTATGTCAGCATTTTGTAAATACACCTGTTGAGAGAATAACATCTCGGCCTATTCTAGACTTATAACGGCTTCAAGAAAAGGGATACTTAAGGTTCATGGGAAAAATTTAATTTTTATTTACGAGCACTATATTTATAAAGAACTCGAAGTATTATAGTATTCACAAAGAAAAGGAATTTTTTTTCTATTGCAGCTGGCAAACACTTAGACAGATGTCTTGGATGACTTAAGGCAAGCTCTGCACAGACGTACTCACTTTGCATGACCCAGGGTGCATGTAACTTGAAAGACGAACGCGGAGTAACAATGCCCCCGCAACGCTCTACGATCCTATTAGGACCGGGACCTACGGTTTAAAGTGGATTCCGAACTACTACAAACATCCATGGCACCGCTGGAACTCGAGCCCGAAAAATGTATTACGGAGCGCCAGTGCGCCAGCCACTAGCCATTCTGGCCCGAAAAAGGAAAAATAAAAATTTAAATTTGATTCGCAAATGTAGTTCACTCCAAGGTCGGAGATTTACAGAGTTCTCGAGTCTACGTCGAATCTATTTCAAGAGGTCTACTGCAGACCTTCATTATCCTACTACGTAATACACGAAACCATAAGCAGCTCATTTTGTAAATAGGCGGATCCTTCAGCTTGTAGGATAAGATAGGATAGGTTAATAGGATATGAAAGGATCCTTTCTTTATTTGGTTTGCTGCTAAAACAGTAAACTCTGGGAGTAAAATAGTAATAACTCGGAGTAAAATAGCGTAATAGTTTACATGTTAGAGTTGCCGTACTTATTTAGTCTACAGAGTAATTATAATTAAAGTCCCACTTTGTAAAAACAGAACCACTCGTCACATTGAGTTCAACTGAATATACTTGACTGAATGAGTTCAACTGAATTGAACTGAAGATACTTGAAGAAGGAGGAAACGGTACGGCATCAAAAAAAAGTTCCACCGATTTTTCCCGTCCAATTGCGTATGACCTTGTCGTGGTGGATGGGCTTTCAATTCACAGTGCCACAACTGTTTGAATGACTTGGAAGTCATTTCTTCTGTCAAATAAACCGAAACAGTCCATAACATTGAACACTACAGTGGGTTTCATGTGCAACCCATGCCAAATACGTTGTCCTTTCGATTCAAAATATCACTGGCTGCGGAAACTTTCTTTTATGTCGCTTACAGCACCATCTATTAATACACTTTGGAACAAGATTTTGATGCTATACCGTTTTGCCCTTCTTCAAGTATCTTCAGTTCAAATTTGAACTCATTCTGGAGAGTGGTTCTTTTTTGACAACATTTTGAAAGTGGAACTTATAATCAAGTGATTATAATCAATTATAATCAAGTAATTATAACGGGAATTGTAATCATCCTATATATTAAACACGACACTGTCGCGAATTCTCCAGTTTCTCGGAAGTTAAACATAATAGAAGAATATTTGAAAGAAAGCAATTTTGCGTCAATGGCGCCATTTTTATTCCAACCACATGAAGGCAGGAATTGACTTACCAAACGACGCAAGAACAATAATTTATAATGACCGAAAGAACAAGACGGGAATATGTCTTTCAAAAAATTTATACTTCGGCAGAAATATGAGAAAGGAAAAGCAATTCATTGTTACAGTATAACAGTGAACACGACTCAAAATTCATAAGCATCATCAACTTCGACTTGGAAAATGCTGCAAACTTAAAATTTATAACCCACCTTCATAAAACACGCAAACCCTAAATGATATATTTCTCATATGGGGAGACATAAGACTCAAGAACACGAGATGTATGAAGTTCTTTAAAAAAAAGGGAACAGTCGCTTTTGTTCTATTCTTTTAGGCTTAAGAAAATTCCATTTTTGCTCTAACAGAAGACATACCACTTATATATATATATATATATACATCTTTTAAAATAACTATACAAACTTAATAAGTACTAAAGTATCATAGAAGATAAACAAAAGGGAATTGTATATTTTATTAACAAACATGTTCTTTATGTAATATATTTAATCTTATTTTGCTTTAATAATAGAATAGCTTCTATAAGGTTTTCTTGTATTGTTCATCCAAGATAACTTTTCATAAGTGCGAGCGCGGAGAAAAGACTCTCAATACTTACTTGGTTTGCTGGTAGAGGAAGGACTGTTTTTTGCTATGGGTTGTATTATTGGAGGACACAATCTTCACATTTAATTCATGGATGTTTGTTAGTAGCTCGGAATCCAAGCTAAACTGTAAGTATCGGTATGCTTAGTCTTAAGTGTGCAAACAAATGACCGTAGAGTGACATACCAAACCAGCCACATTTAATGTAATATTAACTCTCTGAGTTTTGAAAAATTATAGCAATTTTTGTAAAACAGTCGGTAGGTGGATTTTTATACCGATTTCTGACATTCATTAAGCAGCTCTGATTAAAATGGTGTAATAATTGATTGTTCTCGTAATACATATTAGGGCGCAATAATGATCTAGTGTAAATTACAACACGACATTGTCGCGAATCCTTCAATATGTAGTAAGTTAAATATTTTGGTGAGAATATTTGAAAGATACCAATTAACAATGACATCATTTTTATTCCATCAACATAAAGGCAGGAATTGACTTACCAAACGATGCAAGGACAATAATTTATAATAAAAAAAAAAGAAACCATCCTTCGAAAAAATTTATACCTTGCGAAGAAATATGCGAACAAAAAGCAATCTGTTCTCACACTATAACCGTGAACACGACTCAATAACACGCGGATAACTTAAAATTTATAACCAAACTTCATAAAGCACGCAAACCCTAAACGATATACTTCTCACACGGGAGACACAAGACTCAAGAACACGAGATGCATGAAGTTCTTTTTAATACGCTTTTATTAGTTTCACCTGTATGTTTGTTTGTTTGTTTGTATGTATATTTGTATGTATGTAACCGGCTCTTTGGGCTCGATTTTGCCCTACTTTAAGCGATCCAATTTAATTTAAACGTTGTAGACTTATCAAAATATTTTAGTGTCGTCGGTCCTTGATAAGTTTATTATCTCATCATGATTAGGATCGCCTGGATTAGTGATTAAAACACACAGCCTTTGAAAAGCCATCTTGATCGGCGCATAATTTTCCCCTGGAGATCTGCTTCTCCTCATACATACTATATAAGTTGCAAAGAAACATTTACAGACATCTTTCAGACATTCAAATCTACGTGGGACAGCGGCACAACGGATAACGCTCGCCTGATTAGGAGATTCCCTGTCATAATCCTGGCTGGCTCGACACATTCGCATTTAGCATTTGTTTTACTCACAATTAAATTATTGTAAGAACCTGTCCTCCGTACCGGGACCTCATTTAAATATTATAGTTTAAAAACGTTAAAAAACATGCTTTTAGACTTAATCAAACTAAAAAGTAAAAAATAATTGTTAACATAAGAATGAAATGACTGACGAGAAAATGAATGTCACTGTTCTAAAAGCGTGGGGTACTCGATATCAATCGTTCTAATTTTCACTAGTTTCATTCTGAAATGCAGAGTTAATTTTAAAATGGCATACAAAGCACCCCCGCTTTTAGAACAGTGACATTCATTTTCTCATGAGTCATTTCATTCTTATGTTAACAATTATTTTTTACTTTTTAGTTTGATTAACTCTAAAAGCATGTTTTTAGTGTTTTTAAAGTATTAATTTATTTTAAAAAAATGGGGTAACAGTCGCGTTTGTTCTGTTCTTTTTAGGCTTAAGGAAGAATCTTAGAACAAAACCCACCTGTCCTTGCGGCGCCGGTCATCATCCGGCAGGAAAGTCATCTTCCAAAGCAGACTGCTTAAAGAGCTTAAATTAAAATATCGGACTTTAGTGTTTCATTTATGGGTAGTTTGGGTTCGAACGACCTGGGTGTGGTGTGGTAATTCGGGTTCTTTTGTTTTACGATCCTGTCTGTTTTACGTTGACCCTTAACATGTGTCGAGATATATGGGGTGAATTTTTTATCGCCCAATTTGACAGAAATAGTCTGACTTGAATGCGTTTCAGAGATCTTTTCAAAGAAATTGCTGTAAGAAAAGGATACAGATTAAATTTTTTATAAGTTTATACAGGGCAGACTAACAATATTCTACAATGTTTTATATGATGCCCATGATAGAACTCATAAGTATAGAGCAATGAATATTAATTTAGAACTAGTTAAAAACTTATAAGTACTAAGTTTACATATAGAAGTTAAATTGTTTTTGTTTTACGACACAAGGATCTAATTTGAAAAAATTTCAACAAACAACTTAAAATTCTTCAAAAGATTCTTAAAAGTCGAATTAATTACTGATCTCTATTGAAGAGTGTTACCTAATGCCCAGTTGTCTAGTGCTTTTGCGTTTGGTACCACAGGCTTTAGGTGTGAATCCTAGCGGGTAGCATGTATATTTGTGAGTGGTTCGGAATCCATTTTAAGCAGTAGGTCCCGTACTAATACGACTGTAAAGAGGGGGTACTGCTGACAACGCTACCCGGTATAAAGAAAACGTCTCCTGTCTCGAAATCTGCCGGTAGGTACACGGACTTGGGCCACCGTGGGGCTGTTACGCCAATGAAGAAGCAGAGTTGTTATATTAAACGTTGTTACTAATCCCCCCTGAAATCCGAAACCTGTGGCATAATATACACTTATAAGTGCTTCAGTATCTTTATAGAGTAAATTAAACACGAAACTGTCGCAAATCCTTCAGTATTTAAAAGAAAGCAAATTTTTCGCCAGTGGCATCATTTTTTACTCCCAACAAAATGAAAGCAGAAATTGACTTATCAAACGACGCAAGAAAATGATTTATAATGAACGATGAGTGAAAAAGAACACTTTTGCTCGAACAAATTTATATTTTGCTCAGAAATATGCGTAAGAAAAAGCAATCTGTTCTCGCAATACAATCGTGAACGCGACTCAATAATTCATAAGTATCGTCAATTTCGCCTTCCAAAATGCGGCAAACTTAAACCAACCTTCATAAAGCACGTAAACCCTAGACGATATACTACTCATATGGGGAGACATAAGACTCGAGAACACGAGATGCGTGAAGTTCTTTTAAAAAAAGGGGGAACAGTCGCGTTTGTTCTGTTCTTTTAGGGCTTAAGAAAGATTCCATTTTTGCTCGCAAAGAACAAAAACCACCTGCCCTTGCGTCGCCGGGATTGGAAATCGTCTTCCAAAGCGCCTTCTTAAACAGCCTTAAATTAAAATATTGGACTTCAGTGTTTCATTTATGGGTAGTTTGGGTTCGAATGGCCTGGGTGTGGTGTGGCCATTCGGGTCCTTTTGTTTTACGATCCTGTCTGTTTTATGTTGACCCTTAACATGTGTTGAGATATACAGGGTGAATTTTTATCACCCAATTTGACAGAAATAGTGTGATTTGAATGCGTTTCAGATATCTTTTCGAAGAAATTGCTGTAAAAGACTTAAATTTATTTATAAGTTTATACAGTGCAGACTAACAGTACTCTCCTATGATGTTTATGATGCTCATGATAGAACTCATAAATATAGGGCAGTGTAGGCAATGAAAATTAACTTTAAACTAGTTTAAGTGCTATGTTTACATATTAATAGTACTAAATATACCTGTAGAAAGAAGTTAAATTGTTTTTGTTTTATGACATAAAGATCTGATTTGAAAAATTTTCCCGAGGCAATTTTAAAATTCTTCAAAAAATATAATTAGAAAATCGAATTAATTACAGATTTATATTTAAGAGTTAGGGCCTGATGGCCGAATGGCCAACTGTCTGGAGCTCGGTGCCACATGTTTTTCGGGCTCGAATCTGTGGTGCCATGTATGTTTGTAGTGTTTCGAATCCACTTGAAACCGTAGATACCGGTCTTATATGACAGTAGAGGCGACTCCTATTCGTTCTGCTCCAAAAATCGTCTCTTTAAGAATATCCGTCAAGAGGAGGAAAGTCAACTTTCTTCACTTCCCATTGAATGGACACTTCCTCAGCCCTGGTCTATAACTAATCACCATGCAGTAACTTATGGCGCAGTCCATATTCCATCTGTAATTGTTTCGATTTGAGGAGGTCTAACAGAGAATCGCTGATTTCATGAGGTCTCATTATCCATGACACCGAATATAGGCTATCAGAGTTGATTGACAGGTTGTTCTCATTAGTATAAAACACTCATTGGATGAAGTATAATTATCCACGATTCTGCTTGTCTGACGTGATATTTGAGTGATGGGTTGCGATTATGCAATTGTTAAAGAACGTACATTCCTTTCTCCTGTGAACAGAAATGCTATATTTCTTCTCGTGGGAAAAATATCACAAGGCACAAGTGGATAGTAAATTCTTCATAACAAGGGAAAAAAATTCCATTAAAGATTTTCTTAAAAATTGATGAAATACATTTTAATTATATGTTTAGATAGTAACATTAATCTTTGTTACTCAAATATATATAAAGTATTAAATACCTAAAATGAAAGTAAACAGAAAATTCTTTAGAGTAGACACTTCCTCAGCCCTTGGTCTGTCGCTAATCACCATGCAGCAACTCATGACGTAGTCCATATCCTATCTGTAATTGTTTCGACCTGTGAAGGGGGAACAGACAATCGCTAATTTCATGATGTCTCATTATCCATGACACTGATTAACTGCTATCAGATTTAAGTGACACGACTTTCTAATCAATCTTTAAGAATCAAATTTCATACTGCATAATTTGCTGTGAAATATTATAGTGCATCTAGTTAGAAAAATAATTACAATTCTTTTTTGATTTCTTTTGTATGCTTCCGATAAAAATTGTTAAAAAAATCGTACTTGTCTTTGGAATAATTTTTAGTAACCAACTCCTCAAAATCATTTTGCTTCTAATTATTTTTATCCATTTTTTTCTGAATATTAATTACTTTCTGAAGGAAAGCAATTAAAATAAATGGCCAAAAGCGAAAATGTGCTTCAAAAATTTAATAAATAGTTTTATTTAATTAAGTTATAAAGTAATTAAAGTTTTTCTTTTTGAAATTTTGTTAATACACCGAATAGAAAAACTGGACCACGATGAAATACAGACACTGACATCCCTTAAGGATAATTTAAATTTTAAAATTCTTTGTTAGTCTATCCTGGTCTTTTCAATTTTCAGAAAAAACTTAATAATAAACTCCTTATGTGTCACAAGGGGGTACAGTAATTTCAACATAACACAGTGTAAAATGAAGTTTCATTAACGAGTTTCTTAAAATTAATGGAATACATATTAAGTATACGTTTAGGATACGCAATTTTACTATACAGGAAAAAATTAAAAATTATAATTAAAATTAAAATAATTTTTATATGAGAGCGGAAATTTTGACCCTCTAACGAATATGTGTAACCTTCTTGGCACTTTAACGTTCAATATTAAAATTATTTTCTTTGAAAAAGTAATGTCTTCTTATTGATGAACTTTATTTATTTACGTGCAGTATAATAATTGTCATAATATGCAACAAAATGCAATTTCTAAATTATATACATTTATTTAATATAACTTGGGGCTTGAATGGTCGAAAATGTCTAGCACTCAGGCGCCACATGCCTCAGGTTCGAGTCCAGGTGATGTTTATAGGGTTCTATGTGGCTGTTTGTAGTGTTTTCGATGTAGATATTTGTAGTGGTTCGTAATCCACTTTAAACCGTAGATCCATGTCTAATATTCTCGCAGAGTTCTCTTGAGTTCGAGTCAGTCTACAGCCCTCGACGTTTCTCGCTCAAGTGAAGCTGCTGATTACTCTTAGCCATGCACCAGTCGTCTGCGATGGGATCTTCTGGGCCTGGTGTGGGCTTTGCTGCACCAGAGGGATTAGTAACAACATTTAATATAAAAACTCTGCTTCTTCATTGGTGTAACAGGCCATGATGGGCTAAGGACGTCTGCCTACTAGCAGATTTCCTGAGGCAGTAGATGATTTATTTGTACTGGGTAGGGTTGTCAGCTGTACTCCCAACACTCTACAGTCATATTAGACCGGGACCTACGGTTTTAAATTAGATTCCTAACCACTAAAAGCATCCCTCGCACCGCCGGACTCGAACCCGAATCCTCTGACTTTGAGCATCAGCCACCAGGCCCCAGTATAACAGTTACTTTCACTATTTACTGAAAGAAACTCAAATAGAGATCGGCAATTAACTCGATTTTTAACAATATTTTTTGAAAGATTTTAAATTGTGTTGATCAGTGGCCAGATGGCCTAGTAGCCAGCGCTCTAGCCGCAGTGTCACGGGTTTTCGGATTCGAATTCCAGCGGTGCCATTGATGTTTATGTTGGTTCGGAATACACTTGGAAACTCATTGCAGGTCCTGGTCTCATAGGATCGTAGAGCGTCGTAGGGGGCACTGTTACTTGCGTCCATAGCTTATCTTCAAGCTTCAAGTGCCCCCCTGGAAAGTGCTAAATGCCATATGTACAATGCAATATACATTTAAATGCCATAAATGCTATGCCTTGCTTCTGGCATGATGATTAACTGTGTCTGCATTGCCAGCTGCATTAGAACAACGGATTGTGTCGTGCAAATTTTTTTAAATCAGACCCTTGTGTAATAAAACAAAAACAATTTAACTTTTACATGTAAACTTAGTACTAGTTCAAAAGTAATTTTCATTTTGTCTACACTGCCCCATACTTATGATTTCTGGCATGGGTCTCATAAAAACCGTTGGAAAAAACATTGTTAGTCCTGCCCTGTATAGACTTATAAATAAAATTGAAGTCTTTTACAGCAATTTTTGGAAAGTACTCTGAAACGCATTCAAGTCACACTATTTCTGTCAAAATGGGCGATAAAAAATTCACCCCGTATATCTCAACACCATAACACATGTTAAGGGTCACGGTCAACATAAAACGGACAGGATCGTAAAACAAAAGAACCGGAATGACCACACCACACCTTAGAAATGTTCTTTTGAACCCAAACCACCCATAAATAAGAAAACACTCAAACTGATATTTTAATTTCTGTTTTTCTTAAGAAGGCTTTGAAGACGATATTTTTTCAATCCTGGCACAGATGTAAGTATATATAGTGGTAGTAAGAGTTTTTAGCTCCTCGCCTCACCAAACAGGAATGTAACTATTTCCCGCCTGGAGAATCACCCATTTTTAAAAAATAACGAACAGAATCCCAGTGGAATACACCGCCGTGGTTTAGTGCTTGATGGTAATTCCTGCTGGTGGAAAGAGAAGCATGATACCCAGGTGAAAATGCTTCCTCCATGAAGCTGTGAAGCAATGGGGCATAAATAAGCCAGTTTTTCCGCGTCGTGCATTTGGCTGAAATGCGAGACGATACAAGGAATTATTTGTAGAGAGTCATCACCCAGCTCACTCGATAGTTCAATGAGGAGATGAATCTTATGCACCTCTATATATATTTTTTCCGGTGGTGGATAAGACCTAATGTCCTGCAACACTCTGAGTGGAAAACTCATCCTTACAACTTTTTTTTTTTTTTGCTCAAAGGTGGAATCAGAAAGCAATGCATTTGGGTGAAAATAATAGCTGCAAAAAATAAAACAACAGGTTTTTACACATATAGCGCGGAAGGTGGTGGTGCGCAGTGGTGGCAGGCGTAAAGAGGCTGTAAGCCACAGTGCCTGAGAGACCCCTGTGTGGCACATGATTCTTTTTTAATCAATGCTAACTGAACCCCACAACTGTGGCTAAGTAACCTATTTAACTCTAGTTAGCATGTGGGGAAAAGGTGTATATAGGCAAAATTAAATTCTATGGTAATAGAAGGCGGGGCAAAGGAAAACAATCAATCATAATGATTTTTTCTCTTCTTTTCACAGGCATCACCGCATGTGCAGCACAGGCATATGTGACGCCACCGATAATGAACCATGGCAGTAAGAGATCCAAGATCATTGCAGCAATGCAGCGAGAAAACCGCAGATGCATTGACAGCTCAGTATGCACAGCGCAATGCACGGCAGACGCACCCCA
>BPLR01003042.1:0-63595 GCA_021605095.1 Caerostris extrusa
GATTTTGGAGAATTAGAAAGTGAATGAAAGAGAATTTTAAAAATACAAATACTATCAATACTTTAATCTAATTCAAAAGGAGTACAAGTTAAAAATAACAAAAACGTTCAAGAGCAGTTTGTTAAGAAGACGATGAACTGGTAATGACGGGGGAAATCTGCGAATCGTACAAGGTCAGTTGCAAGCGAGCGATAGAAGTATGCTTTTTTAAATTGAAGAATCAGAAGGAATTTTTACATTTTTCAGATTAAGAAGAATAGTGACAACTGGCGTGATATAGTTTTAAGTTAAATTTCTTTTTGAATTAAAATAATGCAAAATTTACAAGAGAAAGAGCAGGAAAAAAGAAAAAAAAAAATTATGAAAGAAATTTAATTTAATTCATTTCTTTAAATGCAGACCTTTTACTTAATATTACTACAAATATGTCGTATGTGTTTTTGCTGCTCATATCAAACGTTTATTATTGAATATAACTGTAATTCTTAATGGTTATTATTTTACGTTATGACATACTTAGGTAAGATATTAAAATAAATTTAAAACTTCTATGATCAAAAAGGTTCATTACTGAGACTTAATATTTTAGGAACCTCACAAAAATTGTGTCCTATAAATAAGTGTGGGTTTTTATAAAAATTCTTCCTCAAAATAACCCACAATTTTCCTTTTGCAAATAATACGTGTTTATTATATGGGTATGTAGTACGTTACATTGCATCAATGCATGTTGATGGCGATTAACAGTCAGCCCCTAAAAAAAGAACGGTACTGGGATTACCACGCTAATAACGAACAAAATGGATAACTTCTAAAAAATTATCACCGCTCATGTTTGATAACATAAGCGATTTCTTGAAAACATTAGTTGGAATTCATTACAACATTTCAGCCAAATTTTGATAGTTTATAGCAAATTGATATATTTAATAAGTGGTGTTATGAATTATAGCAGTTTTCATGTCTTTTATATTACACATTTTTTACATTTACCCAGGAGGATATTGTGCAGTGTAATTTGCGTTCTCACTTTTTTTCACATTTTAACAGACAATTCCTTCAGGATCAACAATTTATTATACGTGTAAGTAAGTTACATAATATCAATACATGTTGATGTAGTTCGACGACGACGATTTGTAGGTTGACGGAGCTCCTTGGTATGGGTAACCGCTAACTCCTTCTTTGCATATGAGAGGGAAGTAACTTTAGCTTTAAGCCCATTGCATTAAAAATAAAACAATTAAAATAGAGATAATAATATATGGAGAGGGAAGTTTTTTCTTCTTTTCGATAAATATTTAATAATTTTTAATTATAATTTAATAATTAAAATAATAAAGTAATAAGAGGATTTTGAAGAATTACAAACTGAACGTAGTTTGTAAGAGAACTTAAAAATAAAAATACTTTCAATAGATTAATCTCATTCAAAAAAGGAGTAAAAGTTAAAAATAAGAAAAACGTTTAAGAGCAGTTTGTTAGGTCAGTTGCAAGTGAACGATGGAAGGGCAGAGCCTGGGGGAAGGGAAACAAAAACGTTTCGACTACCAAGTCCTGTAAACAATATAGTAACTACGTGGCATTGTTAGATGGTTTGGAGCATATACAGTTGGCAAAGATTTGTAGCTTGTCAGCTTTATTGTTTGTAGAATTAATTTGATTGATTAAATTTGGAAGATTTTTGATATCAGTGAAAAGGAAATAATTTCTTTCATTAATATAACAGCATTTTGGAATAAGTTGAGATCTTCAATGCCAGGTGGTGAACTTGGTTGGTTTTGATTTACAAAAGTTGAAGGAGGTACAGCTGCAGTTGCGTTTACGTTGTTTTTTAAGCATGGAAGCAAAACTGATGTTTGGGGTAACTTGTCTAGGAGGAATAACTTTTGGATAGGCAGCCTGTGTGTTAGAGTTAGTATTTATCTTTGGAAATTTGGGGCAGCCCGTCAAGCTGCTAAGTGTCCTGTAGCGTTGCAATTAATGCATTTTGGCACCTCAAGCTTCCCTTCAATTAGACACTCCTTATGGGAGTGTTCTTTACCACATTTAAGACACCTAGGTTTAAATCCACAGTTATTAGCATTGTGATGAAAATTATTACATTTGAAACATTGGAGGGTCATTGGTCGTAAGTTAAATTTCTCAACTTTTACAGTAAAAAGTATAGCAATCGTTCTAGTTAAAAAATTTCCATGTTTTTTGTTCCTAGCAAGGGTAATCTGCCAGATTGGTAGAGCTGCTTGGTTTTAGATCTTTTTAATTGGGTTACCTTGTCAACAGAGTAGCCTAGACTAACTAACTCATATTTGATTTCATTATCAAGAGTTTTAATCTAGAGGCCTTTGATAACGACCTTTAAAGGACGTTGATATTTAGGCGTTATCACAAAATATTCGACGGAGTTTTCTGTGAGATATCTGGTTATAGCTCTGTGCTGATTTTCGTCGAAGGGAAACATCTTGATCATTTCACCCGCAATTTTGATGGTAACTTTACTTTCAAAAAATTTGACAAGTTTGCCAAGCATAGTTTTAGATTTTCTGTTGGCTTGACCATAATGGGTGGCATTTTCTTAACTATAGGGGTGGTATCAGGGTCCTGCTCCTCCTGTTCTTCTACAATAAGTTTGTCAAACGAATTTTTATCTCAACTAAATGTTGAGGATTTTTGGACATTTGACCTTAGCAATAAGCTTTTTGGAGGGCATAGTAAAACCGTCATTATCATGTTCATGATTATTAAGATGGGCAGCATTGCGCTTAATTTGAGAGTTAAAGTTTATAATTTTATGTTTTTACAAGATGACAATGGGCAAAGCTCAAATTTGCTTACCTCCCTCATTGCAAGCTGGAGATCATCATGGCGTATCTTCAGCTCTTTAAGGTCATCACCATCGGGAGAATATCCTGTCAGCGCTTCAGCATATGCATTGTTGAGATTCTGTGCAAGGTCCTTCTTGTTGGTCACAGTTGATATGCGTGCACAGCGTTCTTCTTCAGATAGCTTTTCGTGAAATACAGGCATGGCCAGCAGCTCCAAGGGTATTGACGCACTCGTTGTATTCATAAGTTTTGAATTACTCGCTCCTGTTGCACTTGCCCAAACGGGTAGTAGTCGATCGTCTCAGCAGGCCCCATTCTCCTCCACCACTCATCCTCGGCGGTCTACATCGCTCCTTGTCTAAAGTCAGGTCTCTTAATCTTCCACAGGTAATCTGGCTCAAACTCCAGATCTTATTCCTACCTTCTCGCCCGCTTTCCTATCTAGGTTCGCTCAACTCCACTTCTTACAATTAGAGACACAATATTTAACACATTTAAAGTCAGATAATTATAGAGTCGTGGAAGGGTTCCACTTCTAAGCTGAAAACCCGATGCTCAGATACGCGCCAAATGCGCACAATATACTTCCTCTCAGGGTGAGAGTCTATAAGCTAACTGACCATTTGTACTGAACACCACGAGGGCGCTCCTGCCAGTGCGTTAGGAAGAATCATGGTTATTCAATATTAATTATAAATCACCGACCACTCCATAAATACATTGAAATGTTTGTTTTTTCCAATTTCAATTAATAAAATCTTACTAGAAAAATGTAGGATAGTTCCAATAAAAGCATAATAACTATTGAATTATTTTAAAAGATATCTAATCATAAAAAAATACGTCTCAATTTTATCTTAACAAAATGCTTTGCTTCTTAGAATAATATCATTCATTGCACCCAAAAGGCACGAACGAATTTACCGATAACAGAAAAAGTTTTGTACTGAATGAATATGCTTAAAAATTTTCACCCTTTTAATAATGAATAAGTTCTTTTTACAGTGGTAATACATTAAGATAAAAGGAATAAAATCTGCGTATACATTGCTGTAAATGTGTTGTTTCTTTCATTACTGAATTATTTTTAAAAATTAGTTCTCAAATAGCTGTATGCTTAACCAGGTCATATTTAGCCTGTCACATTATGTTTATTAGTTTACTGCTTAAGAAAATTTGTTTATAAAAGGAATATTATAATCTTCTCTTTCACTGGCTCAACAGCTCCATGGTGGGGGCAAGCTGTCTGCCTACTGGTAGATTTTGAGACAGAAGATGTTTTCTTTTGATGGAGTAAGGTTGTCAGTCCTACGTCCAACAATTTTATTAGACCGTTACCTACGTTTTTAAGTAGATTCTGGACCACTATAAGCATCCATGACAGCACCGCCACTCGAACCTGAAACCTATGGCACCGAGTGCCAGCCACTCGGCCATCAGGCCCTTAAAGCCTGATGGCCTCACATCAATGCCTTTGCCTGATGGTCTCAGGCCATCAGGCCCAGGTTTAAAGTGGATTCGGAACATTATCATCACCAAGTGGATTCGGACCACCATCCGGATTCAAACATCCATGGCACCGCCGGGACTCGGACCCAAAATCTGTGGCACTGATCGGCTGAGGGCATTCAGGCCCCTTATATTATAATCTGTTGTTCTAACACGTATTTTCACTCATTCTTGATGTTATCCTAAAGGATTTTTATTTGACATCGAAAGAGTTTTACCATTTCGTCAACAAGAGGGTTGTTCGCAACCGGTATCATATTTATCTTTAAGAAATATTTTATTTAAAATTAAAAGAATGAAAATATGAAAAAATGATCTGCATTAACACAACGAGGAATTTTATGAAGAATTACTAATATCCACAACTAATCGAAAATTCTTTGATATAAACTTAATGTGTGTTGTTTTTATGTAGAAATCATTGTTTAGTGTATCAAGCAGTTGTGATATTATAATGCGCTCTGAGATTCATTTCTGAATGTATTTTAATTTAAAATGCTTAACCTTCCTAAATTTCAGTGATCATCGTTGAAAAATGGGCTTCTCTGAATAGATGTAGTTTAGTAGGGCTTCCATTCGATCCCAGGAAATGTTTAATCTGTTACATATTCATCGAATTACATCAGCCATGTGCCGATAATAAAAACATTTATAATTTCAAAATCACTTGTAATGTGATAGTGAACATTTTGTCCTATTTTTTTTTAAAAAAGAATTTTTAATAATTTAAAAAAAATATTCTAAATGCTTTTTTATAATATTGCATATATTTACGCATGTATGTCGTATTACTTCAGAAAACATAATGCCGTATTTAATGGGTTTGGTTATTAATCGAAGTGTTTAAAAACATTAATGTTTAAGCAACAATAAAAAACACAGCATCGTGTCTGGAAAATAACATTGATTATAATACAAATCATTCATCAAATCGTCAGAGCTGTAGATTACTTACGAACTTGGTCAAATTCAGTAGCGCATTCATCTTTACTCAAAGTATACCTTGGAGAATATATTATTTGTAATCACATTGCTGCCACACAATTTGTGACAAACACCGCCAAGGAATATCGGAGTTTTGCACCTTCCTTCTTCTAGACCAGGGATTGGCAAACTTTTTTCGGTCGCGGGCCAAAAATTGAAAAAAAAAATAATAATAATAATGTTTGGCGGACCAAGATAAATTTTTCGAAAATTTGAAAACAATATACAAGTATTACAATAATTGTTAATGAGATGAATGAAATTGCGATTTCATTTTTAAAAGTTCCTTATATTGAGGTTCAAAGTGACATGTACTGATTCTAAGGAACGAGGCTAAATGCTCATCTGTCAGTCTACTTCTGAAATAATTCTTTCTAAGGCTGTAACTTAAAAGGCGCAGTCTGCCACATGTGAGGTTTAATTCACCTATATTGGATTCCCATATGTATGCTTCCGAGAAAGAGATAACGCTTGTTGGTGCCGATCTACAGCTATAACTAACAAAGAACTTCCGCTTTTAACACTTTTGCCAATTGAAAGCTGTCTGTGCTTGCTATTTTCGTCGATTTATGTTTTTGTAGAACAAAAATAGAGAGTAAAAAGGTCATCTGTCCTTTGAAAAAAAAAGAAAGAAAAAATATTTAATCAAAGTAGAAAAGGAGATGGATATATAATATATATTTCTTTTAATTTGCCTCTATCCGAAGGTTCTATCCGCGGACCGGATGGAACCTTCCGGTGGGCAGGAGTTTGCCCATTCCTGTTCTAGACCAACTTTAAGGCTAAGTCACTTCGTAATATAGATGCGAATCTTTTGATCGGGATCACTTTTCAAACCAAACTCCTTTAATTATGAACCAAACGCCATTTGCAGGACTCTCCCGAGTACAAGTTCTATTAAAATAGAAGATCTATTAAAATCAAGTATATTTCATAATGTATGGAAGAAAAAATGGAATAATAATAATATCTTAATGTTTTTATCTTTTGCAATATGTATTTTATACGGCCGATATAGCTTGTTAGGTTTTACTTGACCAAAATTCATCATGCCAATAGAATTAAAAATAAATCGATGATAATACAGTTAATAAAAAATAATCGACAGTTGATAAAAAAAATAAATCTTTCATTTAACTTCACAGAAAATAAATTTTTATCTACCTATTGGACTTTCTTTGACAACTCAGTTCGATATCCAACAAGCAGAATCGAAATTTTCCGGAATTTGTTCCGCGAAAATTTTCTGTTTGAAGAAATCGGAGCAACTCAGGTAATCCCAGTTACGAATACACAATTTTTGTTTCAAATTACATAGTGTACTGCGGTTGTAGTGGACTACAGATGGAGTATTCTTAAGGCTCGTTTCCACTGAGGCGTGAGGCGACGATGTGTCACGCGGCATCGAAGAACATTTTTGCACACCAAAACATCAGAAATCGCTTTACTCCTAGTGAAGTTCCAGTTACTTCTACTAGATGTCAGATCTACTATTGGCTCAATCCAAGCCACATGACGCAGCAAGCATTTGAGAGTTGAAAGTTGGTCATTTCGAAGCGGTGGATTTCAACCTGTTTCAGGCCAACGCAGTGATGATATTGATTGTCAACGCTCCCCACTTCAACGCCTGCGGTGGGAACGAGCCTTTTTCCAAAGGCTCGTCCCCGCCGATGTGAGAGGTGGCCAGCAACATGAGACATGCGACAGGGAAGGAAAATTTTTGACCCCTTCACAGACCCCTTTTCGACTCCTTCATTTCGACCCCTTCAGAAACGTCGGAAATTGCATTACGCCTAGTGAAGTTCCGCTTCAAGTTGAAAGTTGATCAACTCGAAGCGGTGGATTTCAAACCGGTTTCAGGCCAAACCGGTGAGGCTAGTGATTGGTCAACGCTGCCGGCTTCACGCCTCGTTGGGAACGATTTTATTGCCTAAAGGACTGATAATGACAAAACTACTACGCATCTAACGAATACAGATATCTTTTCGTTAAAATTCCCCGCATATGAAATACAACATCATTCATTCAACATCATCATTCTACAACATCTGTTTGGCCTTCAAGTTTCTCCACTCTGCATATACCATTGAGATAATGCGAGTGAATTCCCCGAATATTGTTCTGTAGTATATCTACTGAACCGACGAACAACAGAAGAATTTTTTTTCAGTTAAAACATTATCTTTTCATAGTGGTATTATAAGTTTTTAATCTTCACATATGGTTTAATATACATATTATAGGAAAAAATCCTATAATATAGATATTATACCGTACACCATTTTATACGTTCGTTTTCACGTACCAACTGCTACTATTTTCATTATGAGGTGAACTGAAAAATAAGGAATGAATTTCTTCACACTGAATCTAGTGGTAGAGTGTAGTAGTATGTATTACAGTATGTACTAGTGTAATCTGTGTACTACAGTGGATAAAAAAATAAATCTTTAATTTAACTTCACAAATTAATTTTTATCTACCTATTGGAACTTTGACAACTAAGTTCGATATCCATCAGGCCGAATCGAAATTTTCTAAAATTTGTTGATCAAAAATTCCTTTGTCTTAGAAGAAAAGAGAGCAATTCAGGTTACCCCAGTTACGAATACAGAATATTTCATTTCAAATTTCGTAGCGTAATATAATCGCAGTATTCTAATCGCATGGAGTACTGACAAAATATTTTTATTGTCTAGAACAGTGACGGCAAACTTTTTTCTGTCGCGGGTCAAAAACCGAAGATAGAAGTTTGGCGGGCCAAGATAGATTTTTCTAAAATTTTAAAAACAATATACAAGTATTAAATTTTAAATATGTTAATGAGATGAATGAAATTGCGATTTCATTTTAAAAGTTGCTTATATTGAGGTTCGAAGTGAGATGTACTGATTCTAAGAAACGAGGCTAAATGTTCATCTGTCAGTCTACTTCTGAACTAATTCTTTCTAAGGTTCATAGTTGAAAACATTTGTTCACATATATAAGATGAAGCAAACACAGCACTGATGATGATATCAACGTGAGATATTAAATTTCTTAAACTTACTTTCGATAATGATTTGTAAAAATAATATTTAATCAAAGTAGAAAAGGAGTTATATAATATATATTTCTTTTTAATTTGCCTCAGACCGGCAAACTAAAATTCTAGTCGCGGGCCGGAAAGAACCTTCCGGTGGACCGGAATTGGCCGGCGGGACGTAGTTTGCCCATCCCTGGTCTAGAACCTGATAACGACAACTCTACTTTGTATTTGACGAACACAGATATCTTCTTTTAAAATTCCCTGCATATGAAAAAATAACATTAGTCTGCCTTCGAATTTCGCCACTCTGCATATACCATTGAAATAATGCGAATGAACTCCCCGAATATTATTCTGTACTATATCTACTGAAACGGTGAACAACAAAATATTTTTTTTTTTTTCATTTAAAAAATTATATTTTTCATAGTGGTATTATTAATTTTTTAATCTTCACATATGGTTTAGTGGGGCCTGAATGGCCAGTGTCTAGCGCACTCTGGCGCTCGGTGCCACAGGTTTCGGGTTCGAGCCCCGGTGGTGCCATGGATGTTTGTAGTGGTTCGGAATCCACTTTAAGCCGTAGGTCCCGGTCTCCTATGACTGTAAAAGAGAGTCACGGAGCAGAAGTCAGACTTCTACCTACGGGTGCTCCATCAGAACAGAAACTGCATCCCCTTCCCTCTTCCATAAGGGACACGACACAACAACATATGGTTTAGTATTCATACAGGGAAAATATTCTATTTTCATTTAACTTCCCGCGGATGAAAAAATATATTAATTTTAGATATCTTTTGGGTCTTTTCCTTTAATTTCCTAATATAGCATATAATTGAATGATTTTTCCTTGCAATTATGAGAAAATAAAGTTGAATATAAAAATATCTAAAAACTGCTGTATTTAACTTTCCGGCATTTAAATTAAGGTATGTTGGATTGGAAGATTGAAAAATCCCTTGTTAGGTCCGTGAGGTAGAAGAAGTCAAACTCTCTAGATTTACTTTCTAATCCTTGCTTTCCTCCCTAACTCAATCCTAACTCTCTAATCCTAGGTTACTTTATATTAATGTTGGGTGGCATAATATGGCAGCAGAGTAGCAGTACGCCCTATTCGTGCTACACCTGAGAAACGCTTAAATTGCAACAAATTGCCACTACAACGAAGTGAAAATGTTTAGGGTTGGAAAACAACAGCGTTTTAAATCTTCTATATTTAAATAACATTCATCCACTAATAAATATGGCTCGAGTCAATATCGTTCAAGTCAATTACATTAAATTTTTCAAAATAATAAATAATAATATTTTTAAATTCACTTCACTTAATTTATAAAAGTAAAATAAGACTTATTTAAAAAATTGAGTTAATAAAAGTATAATTATAACTTGCATGTTCTAATAAGTTTTGTCACTCATTAATGATATTATTCTAAGCATTTAGAACATACGACATCGAAGGAGAAATAATCTCCCATGGGTTATTGATGACTGATTCATATTTATATAACAGAAATATGTTATTAAAAAAACAATGAAAATATTTAAAGATAATCTGCATCAACAACAACAGGAAATTTATGAAGTAATAATCTCAGTAATTAAGCGAACATTCTTAGATCTAGATTTAATTTGGATCGTTTCATAAAGAAAGTGTTTTTTAGTATAGGATGCAGCAGAGGTATTATCAGGATATGTACTCAGAACAGAGATCTCATATATATATATATATATATATATACGTATATATAATCGTCCGGACGCGGTGCACCCTACGCGATGTTCTATATAGCTAGGTGGTCTACAGTCTAGTCTGATCGTCCGGTTGGCCTGCTGGTGTTGCAATGGAATGTGTTGACTTGTCTCAATCATAAAAGAACTGATCAAATGGACACCTACAGCAGACAAATTCTACTTACTTCTAAATGGCTTGGCCAATCAACCATCTATGAATAATCTTGTCTAATCCCCATACCTGAATATGAGACATAACGCTACCTACCATCAAAAAACGTCCGCGCACCTCTCTGAACATACTAAAGAAATAAAAATTTTATTCAGCTCTCTCTCTGTGTGTTGAATTTATTCCCTCAATTTTATTTTTTTTATTTTCTTTCTTACTGAGCAAGCCATTTCTCTTATCATTTACCTCCAAAGGAATCATCAAGATAGAGGTATATGGAGGCTAACGCTGCCAAAATGCCTCAATAGTGTCAAACTGTCTGTGTGGACATGTACATCGCATTGGGATTTTCGACCCACCAAACTGCCCTCTTTGCGATTTGGAAGAACTAATAAACAGAGCTCATCTCCATCGTTGTTTGGCACTTCATGGCGAATCCGAGACGGTGAGATACTGGCAAGCCCGAGAACTCTAAGTCAATAATTTCAGTCAACTTTGTTGCACTCTTATGCGTACATTTTCTTTTTCTTTATTCTTTTGTATTTTCCCGTTTTTTGTATTACCTTACCATTGGAGATAAGCATATATATAGAAATGAATCTCAGAACATATCCTCATTATAATACCTATACTAAATAACACTTTCTTTATAAATAGAACCAGATTAAATCTAGATCTAAAGAATTTTAACGTAATTGCAGGGATTAGTATATCAGAAATTTCCTCTTGTTGTTCATCGATTACGTTACTTTGGTGCCGTGTATCGTCTTTGTTTCCATCCCCCTTTTGCTTAAATATGTAAGTGTCTTGTGTATAATTGATAAAATTGCTTAGTTTTAGGTTTAGGTAAGGGCTTAAAAAAGAGCCCAAAAAGTATCAGTAGCATAAAAAGATAGGGATAGTTAGCGAGAATCACTTTTATGCCGTACATTTGGTGTATTTACTACTGTGTCCAGAAAGTAAGATCAATTTTCAATTTAAAATTCCAGGGTTTATGGAATTTCAATTTTTTTCCTTTTTTAGGTTGCTGGCACCGTCTTTGATATCTGTGGGAAATGTGACGTCAAAATATTTATTAGTGTTTGAGTTATGCTTGGCTTTGTGAGACGCTAAAAACTGATTCCGGCGATTTTTGAAATGTCTGAATTAATTGAGCAAAGAACTTGCATTCAATTTTGTTTGCGGAAACCTATAGAATGGTGCAGAAGGCATTCGGTGAGCTTTCCTATATCGGAAAGAAATGTTTAGAAGGGGTATAAATAGTTCAAAGAAGGCAGAGAACGCGTTGAAGACAAAAGCCCTCTGGTCGACAATCCACCTCCTCTCCGAAAATTAAAGATTTGTTGGAACCGTCGCTTTACAAATTTAGACTTTGCTGATGATGGAATTTCAAAAAGGATCGGCCAATTCCATTTTTGGGCCTCAAACGCGTCAAAACTTGATTATTACGGAAAACACTGAATGCATCTGCTCACACTAAATTGATTCTTCATGACGTTTTCACCAAAAGTGAAACTGATATCTTTCCACAACCACCGTATTCAAACCGTGAGACTTCTGGCTATTTCCTAAACTCAAAAGACTACTCCGGGGTCACCGTTTGGAGTCGATTGAAGAGATTCAACGTGAATCGACACGCGCTTTGAAAGTGACTGCTGCCGATGACTTTTTAGCAGGCATTGAGGATTGAAAAAAAAAGTTGCCATAAGTACATTCTTTCTGGAGGATGACTTTTGAAGGCGATGAAATAAATTTGGAAGAATAAATAAAGAGTTTTTGAAAAATAATTAGTCTTACTTTTTGGGCGCAGTAGTATCTGTACGAATTTTTTTAATAATTGACTTGAAAATCTTTTGAGGCGTATTGCGCCTGATATTTACTTGATAGCGTTTGAATAAATTGACTCATTTTATAATAAACTGTACTTTTTTTGGACAGGAATCAGTACAGTAATAAATCAAATAGACATAGAATTATTGCTTTTTTGTTGTAATTGAAACATCGGTATTAAGAAGACTTAAACAAGCGTATTTAAAGTAGCTTATATAAACACACGAAGATCACGGATTATTTTAGAAGACATTAAAAAAATTAACTGTTTTCAACTGTTCATAATATTTACCTCTATGCAATTTACTCAGCCCAATAGCAGGAATAAATTTCTCAAGATTCCTGGATAGGCGGGCCTGCTTCATAAATTACTCGAAATAACTCGAATTAATAGACATTTGTAAAGTTATACCTATTTAATATTTGCTGTTTATAATAAAAGAAATACTTTTTAAGCTTCAATAGTTGGAAAACAATTTAATTTCTAGTTGTGTTTGTACAGAATAAACTTTTTTGCTACTCAGATGAGAGACAAATTTATATCATTTACTAATCCCAGACATTAAAAAAGAAGGATACATGACTACACTGATGTTTGTTATACAATTAACTGCTTCTTATATAAAGGATTCTGCTCTCAGCTGATGGCTAATTGATAGAACTCTGGCTATTGGTACCACAGGCTTCAGATTCGAATCTTGGCGGTGGCATGGATGTTTGTTGCGGGTTCGTAATCCACGTTAAATTGTAGGTCCCGGTCTAATTAGCCTAAAGTGGTACAAAATGACCGTAGAACGACAATCAAAAACCAACCTATAGGTACAAATGAATTCTTCAGAACCTAACTGTATAAAATTTGATTAAAAATTACACGAAATAACACATTTTTAAAATAAGTTAGCGTCATCTTTTAAAATGATAATATGATTTATATTTGATCTTTACTATGTGTAGAAAAGAAGATATATCGATTATTTTATGCCTCATATAACTATTTCTTCTTAGAAGTGATTTATATAGCATAAACTGTTATTATCAAATTTCCGATCAATTCAGTACAATCATTCAATTAGTTCAAACTTTTATTATCGCCTCAGTGCACAACTTTATTGTTTGTCTAATTAGTGCCCCATAAAAACATTTCCCATTGAGCTGAGAGTGAAGTTATTACGGAAAATAAGATATAAATTTTTCATTCAATACTATGGTACTATTACGGCACTACTCATGGCACTATGATTTTATTATGTATTTGAATTTTATCTTTATTATTTTGTAAATGATGTTTGAAAAAAATTCAGTTATAATAACTTTCGCGCTAAAACTATTTATAAACTATATCACATGGACAATCTCCCAATACAATTTCCTGTTTAATAGTTGAAACATTCATTATCCAATAACTGAACAAAAGCAGATTCTTAAAATATTTCTTGTATAATAAAATGAACGATAATGACAATGATTATGGAATGCAAAAATTAATTTAATTTTAAAGCGATAATATCATGATTTCTGTTCTTTAATAATAAGAATATTTTGGTACATTGACATAAATTCGTAGATTATTTTGCTGCATGCAGTTAGAAGATGGATTATTTTTGGACGAGTTGTTTCTATTATTTGGTTTGTCCATGAATAATAACAAGCAAAAGGGCATTTCAGGTCACTACGGATCCATTTATTTCATACAGTCTCAGACTATCAGTTTATATAGCTGAGGCCATGAAAGTAGCATTTGATATACGCTATATAAAATGATTTACATTATGACAAAATAGTTTACAATATTATTATTAAAAGGGTTTTGATATGTATAATAAAATATTAATTTATTTCTGGCTCTTTCATGTTGTTTTACATTAATAATAATAATCGTTATGAAGCAAGGAAGCTGCGAATTTGGACGACAGGTTGTTCTCATTAGAACAAAACACTAATTACATGTAGTATAAATACCACGACACTATTTATGTGCTGTCAGATTTGAGTGATAGGGCGTTATTATGCATTTGTTAAAGAATATACATTTCTTTCTCCTGGGAACAGAAATGCTATATCTCTTTTCTCGTGGGAAAAAGCCTACAACATTATGAGTTGAATTGCAAAAATAATGTATGAGACTCTCCACACTGAGCCTAGTGGCGGAGTGCGAATTCTAAAGATCTCAGAAAAATTTCGTATATACTACAGTTGGCATAAAATAAACCTTTAATTCAACTTTACCGAAAGTTTGTTATAATCGACAAGTTGGCGTTTCTTTGATTACTGAGTTTAATATCCGACAAGGCGAACCGAAATTTTCGGAAATTTTACTAAAAATGTCTTAATCGAATATTCCTTTCTGTCTGAAGAAGAGAAAATGAGGGAAGTTACACAAATTACAAACACAAAATTTTTAATTTTAATTCACGAGGCTTAATGCAGTTGCACTGCTCGTACTGCACGGAGTACAACCCTTCTGTTAACGAAAATAACATTATTCTTCCTTCGAATTTCGCCACTCTGCATACACCATTCAGATAATGCGAGTGAATTTCCCGATTATATTTCTAGAATAGAATATCTAATGAAACAGCAAAAAAAAAATAAAAGAAATTTTTTTTTTTTTCATTTTAAACATTTTGTTTTCATAGTGGTATTACAAAAAATTTTATTCTTCATATATGATTTTAATATCTACATTATAGGAAAAATCCTATAATATGGATAGTAAACCATAAACCATTTTGTACGTAAAAACTGATGAGATGAACTGCAAAAATAAGGAATGAATTTCTTCACTCTGAATATAGTGGCAGTGTGTATTCATATGTTACTACAACATGTACTAGTATAACAGTATGCACTGCAGTTGATATAAAAAGTAAATTCTTTATTAAACTTTATGGATTAATTTTTATCTACCTATTGAAACTATTACATTATGAGATGAACTGCAAAATAAGGAATGAATTTCTTCACTCTGTAAGAATATAGTGGCAGTAATCGTGTATTCATATACTGTTACTACAGCATGTACTAGTATAACAGTATGCACTACAGTTGATATAAAAGTAAATTCTTTATTAAACTTTATGGATTAATTTTTATCTACCTATTGAAACCATTACATTATGAGATAAACTGAAAAATAAGAAATTAATTTCTTCTGAATATAGTGCCAGAGTGTAGTCGAACCATGTCACTACATGCATGCCACCGCCAGGATTCGCATGCACCAGTGTAATACACCAGAATTTCCCATTTCAAATTACATAGAGTAATGCAGTTGCAGTGTTCTAAGCGCATAGAGTACTGACAGAATGTTCTGTCTTGAATGATAATTATTAAACTGCTAACACGGAGACAAATCCTTGTGTTATAACTATTTGAAAATAAGAATATATTTCTTTTAAATTTCATCACTCGGCATATATCATCGAGATAATGCGAGCGAATTTCCCGATTATTTTTCTGTAGTATATCCACTGATAGAGAAAACCGGAAGATGTTTTTTTCATTTAAATTATTTTATTTTCATAGTGGTATTATACATTTTATTCTTCATATATGATTTAATATTCATATTATAGAAAATAAATCCTGTTTTTAAAAAACTTCCCGCAGATGAAAAATATATTTAATTTAGACAGATTTTGGGCCTTTTCCTTGCAATCTACTAAGATATTTAATTGATTTTCATTCACATTATTTAGGAAAATATATGAAACAAAACAAATATCCAAAAATGGATGCCTTGAACTTTTTGGGACTTTTAAAAATCGACAATTCCTTCTGTTGATTCGATGAAGTATGAAAAGGAATAAACACTTTAGATATCAGCCCTAGGTACTAGAATACAAAGCCTTAGATCTGAATCGTGATGTCACAACCACTAAGATATTGCTTACTGCAAATATTTGATCTTGCATATCACCATACCATCCAGCATCTTACTAATCGCAAATTTATAGTAACATTTAATAGCACTGGCTCTAACATTAAAATCCAGCTTTTTACCACTTTTATGAATGATATCCTAAAAAAACTAACATTTATCTCTGCTTATTTATGGTTGACAACACTGCCATTCTAATGCAAAAACAAAAACATTAACTACATTGCTTGTATGTTACAAAAATTATATGTATCTTTGGAAAATGGTAACTAACTGGAGCATTAAACTTAACGTTAATAAAACCGAGGCAGAAGTACTCTAAACGCCCTAACATTACTATCTGTAATAATCCCATGGTCAAAATACCTTGGAGACATACTGGACAAACATCTTACAAATACAGGCAAAAATAATTTAGTTAACAAAGAAGGGACACTATCTTGTACTTTGTTCCACTGCCTACGCAAAACTCGTTTTCGCATCCATTTTGCCCTAACTAAAAGCAATTTTTCATTTCTGAGTTTTTTCTTTATTACCGTTATTATTACTGTTTTTATTTTTTATGTTAAACCATTAATATCATAATTTATTTATTTAAATCTATTCACAAGCTTCTAATAGTCTTCACCGTACCAAAGCATATCTTCATCGTCTTTGTACTGAAACGAGATAGAAGATAGCGGCTGCTTTAAACATGTCATCATGTCAAATCAGCAAAAGCTTTACCCACTCATTGCACGAAATAGTCACACCACTGCAGACACTAAAATTTATATGGTCTACATGCGTCCCTATTGTTCAAATATGGGGATCCGACTGCAAATCAAATATGGGGATCCGACTGCAAATCAAAATTAAGGACATCCAAATGTTGGAGAACAAGGTCTTGCGCATGGCACTTGATGCACCATGGTACATGCGAAATAATGACATTTGGCTGCTTTGGACATTATTAACGTTAAAAAAATTTTATTCACAAATTAGCCACAAATTTTTATAATAACACTCCTAACAATCCAAATCCTTTAGTTAAAAGATTACCTGAATATGACATAACGCTACCTACCAACAATAAACGTCCGCGCACCTCTCTGAACATACTAAATAAATAAAAATTTTATTCAACTCTCTCTATGTGTTGATTTTATTCTATATTTTCTTTTTTTCTTTTTTTACTTCATTTTGTGAACAAGCCATTTCTCTTATCATTTAAACTCCAACGGAACCATCAAGATAGAGGTATATGGAGGCTAACGCTGCCAAAATGCCTCAAAAATGTCAAGTCATTTTTTTTATAACATTTTCATCATTTTCTACAAAATTTTTCGTATTTTTTAAGGATAACACGGAAATTTGTATACTTCAAAATTTTAAGGAGTAACATTGATATTTTGATAGGTAGTATATATGTAAGCCAAATTGGTTGATTCAAAAAAATATATATGAAAGGGGAATCTTAAATACCTGAAGGAACCCTCATTGTTCATAAAAATATATTATTTCAAATTGATTTGCATTTAAAGAAACTTATGGTTTTTATGTATTCCAACGGAACCATCAAGATAAAGGTATTGTAACGATTGCCAAAAAAATGCCTTTAAATAAATAATATGATTTATTGTCCACATTTTTAAAGAAATAATTTGTATTTTTTAGACTGCAAAAGAAACAATACGTGAAAGAGGAGTCTAAGGATGGCAAAATTTTAAGGAGTAACATTGATATTTTTAGTAGGTTAGATATATGTGGTCATATGATTAAACAAATATATATGTTAAATGGGAATCTTAAATCCTGAAGAGTACATTATTCATAAAAAAATATATTATTTATTGTTACATTTAAAGAAACAATACGGGTTTTAATGTAATTAAAGAAACAATATGATTTCTAGTTTGTCTTTAAAGAAATAATATGATTTATAGTCTACAATTAAAAGAAACAAGATGATTTCTAGCCTGCAAAAAGAAACAATTTGAAAGGTGAGAAGTCTGATTGGGTGCTGTGATGCTCTATGGTCATATGAGACTGGGACGTATGGCGCCTGCAATTAAAAGAAATTAGATTGTCTGCAACTGAAGAAACAATATGATTTATTGTCTTCAATTAAACAAAAAATATAATTTATTTTGTGCATTTGAAAAACAATATTATTTATTATCTGCATTTAAAAAAAAAGTCATATTTTTCTGTTCCAAATTTTATGCTTCTGTTTATTTTTTTAGTTGTTTTTTTCTGTCTCAAAGTCTATTTCTTCAGACTAGAAGTCGTATTGGACTGAAATTCTAGAGTCTGAAATTAAAGAACCAATATGATTGTTGTTGTATCCCTCATGGAAGGAGGGTGCAGCTTCTGTTCAAATGGAGCACCCGGAGGTAGAAATCTGACTTCTGCTCCGGGTCACTTTTGCAGTCATAGGAGAGCGGGACCTAGTGTTTAAAGTGGATTCCAAACCACTACAAACATCCATTCACCGTCCGGACTCGAACCCGAAACCTGTGACACCGAGAGCCAGAGCGCTAGACAATCGGCCATTCAGGCCCTAACAATACGATTTATAATCTTCAATCAAAGAAACAATATAATTTAAATATGAAACAATATGATTTATAGTCTGCAGTTAAAAAAAACAATATGATTTCCAATCTGCATTTAAAGAAACAATATTGACAAAATATTTTAATATCATTCATTTATTTGGTATTTTTTTATAAAAATAAAAGATGGATCATAATTACTTTTAATAATTTTATTAAAATATGAGAAAATTGTTAATTCAATTTTGCAGTAAAACAGATTTTCATGAGATATGTCTCATTTTATGTGCACTTTCTTCAAAGTTTTAACATAGTTCGCAGGTCATTGATCTGCACTTCAGAACAAATGGAGATTAATAGATAATCCTTAAAAAGAGCGGTATTGGGATTTCCACGGTTATAACGAACAAAATTCTCGACTTCTAAAAGATTTCACCACATGTCCGAAAACATAAGCGATTTCAAGAAAATAAACGAGAAATGGGATGAAAAACCTGAAACAGATATAGCATTTCATACATATTTTAATAGTTTATAGCAAATTAATATATTTAATAAGTGGTATTAGGAATTATAGCAATTTTATGTCTTCTGGCACATACATTATTTCTATTTTACCCAGGAAGATATTAACCCTCACTACTTTTTTTTCATGTTATATAGAAATGTTCCGTCAGGATCAACAGTTTATTATGCACGTAAGTAAGTTACATTGCATCAATGCATGTTGATGAAATTTAGTAGATATCCTCTAAAAAAGAACGCTATTGGGATTTCCACGCCAATAACGAACGAAATTGATAACTACTAAAAATTTTCACGATTCATAAGCGATTTCTAGAAAAAATTAGGCAACTCATATTATCGATAGTATTGCTGATGCTGATTTGGCATGTTGCAAAAGCAACATGGTTGCGCAAGCAGCCGCCAGCTTCTATCTTGTTTCAGCACAAAGACGAAGAAGAAATGCTTTGCAATAAAAGAACGGTGAAGACTATTAGGAAGCTTCCCAAATAGATTTAAAAAGAAAAAGCAAGAAATAGTGATGGAATAATGGTTTAGCATAAAAAATAAAAATAGTAATAATAATGGTAATAAAGATAAACGCGAAGTGAAAAATTGCTTAGTTAGGCGAAATGAATACAGCTTGAGCATAAAATTTTGAATAGAAGGGAGGGCAAGACTGTGACGAATGTCATCATTTCTAAAATACCACGGAGAATCAGTAATCATTCTTAGAATTTTATTTTCAAGTCTACTAATGTAGTTAATGTGGTATCTTGCAGCGGAACCCCAAACTGGTGATACTACGTGATAAAGGGACGCAAAGAATACATGTAAATGATTAGTTTATTATCCAAGGATAAGAGTGATTTTCTATGAATAAAGGGATATAGCATGCGTAGAGAAATATTATATTTATGTTTAATATGATTAGAATAAGTTAGTTTGCTGTCAAGATATACACCTAAGTATTTAGTATTGTTAATCCATTTAATGGGCTGATGAAAGAGAAAAATATCAGGAGGAAGGATTCTGCGTCTCGTGAAGAATACAGATTCGGTGTTATCTACATCACTGTTGCTAATTTGTGATGTTGCAAAGCAACTTGCGCGCAACTTGCTTGGCTGCGCAAGCAGCCGCTAGCTTATATCTTGTTTCTGTACAAAGACGATGAAGAAATGCTTTGGGAGAAAAGAACGGTAGAGACTATTAGGAAGTTTGCCCAAATAGATTTAAAAAGAAAAAGCAAGAAATTATGATACAATAATGGTTTAACATAAAAATAAAAATAATAATAAAAATGGTAATAAAGAAAACGCGAAATGAAAATTGCTTAGTTTGGCGAAATGGATGCGAAAACTACTTTGGCGTAGGCAGTCTGCAGTAGAACAAAGTAAAAGGTCAGGACTTTGTACGGTGAAGAAATAAGAGAGCGTTTTCTAAATACAGACTAGCTAGTGGACTACTACTATTATTACAAATTTTACAAGAAAAATATAGTTTAATGAGTGAAATAGCAATTTTATTCATTGCCTTAATCGGGTCTTTTACTTAGTATTACTACAAATCTGTCGTATATGTTTTGCCGTTTACATCAAACGTTGTATATCATTGAATACAACTGTCATTGTTAATGGTTATTATTATACGTTATGAAATACTCAGGAAATATATTAAAAAAGAAATACTAAACTTGTATGATTAAAAAATGTCTATCACTCAGTCTTAACGTTTCTGAACATCGCAAAATTTTGTCCTATAATTGCGCGGTTCTTCTCAAAATAATCCACAATTTTTTTATATGCATATAAAATATGTTTATTATACGCGCATGTAAGTTACATTACATCAGTGTATGTTGATGGAGATTGGCAGGTAGCCCCTAAGACAGAACAGTATCGGGATTTCAACGCTTATAACGAACAAAATTGGTAACTACTAAAACATTTCACCACTTACGTTCGAAAACATAAGCGATGTCCGAAAAGTAAAGAACTTTGGATCTTGGTCAGCATTTCAGCTAAATTTTAACAGTTTATAGCAAATTAAAACATTTAATAAGTGGTATTATGAATTATAGCAATTTTAAATCTTCTGGAAGGGACATAAATGGCCGAGTGGCTGGAGCTCTGGCGCTCGGTACCACAGGTATGCCATGGATATCTGTAGAAAACATTGATGCCATGGATGTTTGTAGTGGTTCGAATCCACTTTAAACTGTAGGTCCGATCTGTTTAGCCTAATGTGTGCACAAGATGACCGTAGTGCGATAAACCAAACCAAACCAAACCAAATCCGCTCTGGCGCTCGGTACTACAGGTTTTCGTGTTCCAGTCCTGACGGGGACATGGATATTTGTAGGTTCGTTCGAATCCCATTTAAAACCGTAGGTCCCATTCTAATATGATGGTAGAGCATTGCGGAGGTATAGTTATTACGGCGTCCGTAGCGTATCTTCAAGTTACACGCACCTCCTTTGTAGTGCTAAGCGAGTAACGTCTGTGCAGCGCTTGCCTTAAGGCATCAAGGAAATGTGTCTAAGTGCCAACCGCATTAAAACAGAAAAAAAAATTTTTTTCGACTGTCTAGATTTGGTTTGGTTTGTCGCTCTACGGTCATCTTGAGCACACATTGTGATAAAAAGAATGGGACCTAAAGTTTAAAGTTGATTACGAACCACATAAACATCCATGGCACCACAGGGATCGAACCAGAAACCTATGGTGCAGAGCGCCAGCCACCATGCCCCTTAACTCTCTAAAAGTTTTTCACCACTCATGCCCGAAAACATAAGCGATTTCCAGCAAAAAATTAGGCAACTCATATTATCGGTAGTACTGTGACGACGACGACGACGATTTGTAGGTTGACGGAGCTCCTTGGTATGGGTAACCGCTAACTCCTTCTTTGCATGTGAGAGCAAAGTTACTTTAGCTTTAAGGCCATTGCATTAAAAATAAAACAATTAAAATAGAGATAATAATATATGGAGAAGAGAAGTTTTTTTTTCTTCTTTTCAATAAAGTATTTAATAATTATTAATTATAATTTAATAATTAAAATAATAAAGTAAAAAGAGGATTTTGAAGAATTACAAAATGAATGTAGTTTGAAAGAGAACTTAAAAATAAAAATACTTTCAACAGGTTAATCTAATTCAAAAAGGAGTACAAGTTAAAAATAACAAAAACGTTTCAGAGCAGTTTGTTAAGAGAGGATGAACTGGTAATGACGGGGAAATCTGCGAGTCGTACAAGGGCAGTTGCAAGTGAACGATAGAAGAGCAGAGCCTGGGGGAGGGGAAACGAAAATGTTTCGACTACCAAGTCCTGTAAACAATATAGTCACTACGTGGCATTGTTAGATGGTTTGGAGCATATACAGTTGGCAAAGATTTGTAGCTTGTCAGCTTTATTGTTGGTAGAATTAATTTGATTGATTAAATTTGGAAGATTTTTGATATCAGTGAAAAGGAAATAAATTCTTTCATTAATATAACAGCATTTTGGAATAAGTTGAGATCTTCAATGCCAGGTAGTGAACTTGGTTGGTTTTGATTTACAAAATTTGAAGGAGGTACAGCTGCAGTTGCGTTTACGTTGTTTTTAAGCATGGAAGCAAAACTGAAGTTTGGGGTAACTTGTCTAGGAGGAATAACTTTAGGATAGGCAGCCTGTCTCTTAGAGTAACTATTTATCTTTAGAAATTTCGGGCAGCCTCCAAGCTGCTAAGTGTCGTGTAGCATTGCAATTAATGCATTTTGGCACCTCAAGCTTCCGTTCAATTGGACACTCCTTATCGGTAGTACTGCAGACAAATTCTAACAGTTTATGGCAAATTAATATATTTAATAAGTGGTGTTATGAATTATAGCTATTTTAAGTCTTCTGGCACATACATAATTTCTATTTTACCTAAGAAGATGTTGTGCAGTGTAATTTCCCTTATCACTATTTTCATATTATATGGAAAAGATTCTTAAGTATGAGCATTTCTTAATCTATCTTTACATTCAAAAAGAATACCCTGAATATTTTTGTATGCATTTTTAAATTGAAGAATCAGAAGAAATGTTTTGTTCTGCCATTAGATGTTTTCTTGCATTACATTAGTATAGCTCAAAATTTTAAGGAATAACAGTGATAAGTAGGTAGATAGCATATTGGTTGATTAAGAAATATGTTAAATGGGAATGTTTCATCCTAAACAGCAAAAAGAGTAATGAAAACTGACGTAATAGAGTTTTAAGGTAAATTTCGTTTTGAATTAAATTAATATAAAATTTACAATGGAGAAAGCAAAAAAAGAAAAACCAAATTAATAAAGGAAATACCAATTTAATTCATTGCCTTACCCAGACCTTTTTAATGAGTATTACTACAAATCTGTCGTATGTATTTTGCGGTATACGTCAAACGTGTATCATTGAATACAACTATAATTCTAGATGATTATTATTGTACGTTATGAAATACTCAGGAAATACATTAAAAAAGAAATACTAAATTTGTATGATTAAAAAAATGTCCATCACTCTGTCTTAATGTTTTAGCGAACCTCACAAAATTTTTCATTTAATTACGATGAATTTTTTTTTAAAATTTTCTCAAAATAAGCCAACAATTTTTTTCTATGCAAATAATATATGTTTATTAGAGTTACTACTTACAATTTACTTTACATCAATGTATGTTGATGGAGATTAGCATATTGCCCCTTTGAAAGAACAGTATTGGGATTTCAATGCTCATAACGAATAAAATTAATAACTGTTAAAAATTTCTACCGCTCATATACGAAAACACAAGCGATTTACCAGAAATAGAACAAAGTTTTTCAGTTGATCACAACATTTCAGCCAAATTTTAATAGTTTATAGCAAATTGATATATTTAATAAGTGGTATTATGAAATATAGCAATTTTAAGTCTTCTGTCATATATATTTTTTTATATTTCATCCAGGAAGATATTGTAAAGTGTATTTCACTTATCACTTTTTCAATTCCTTCTATTAGCTCGCACTCTCCCTATATATATCTTGTCGACATCTTCAATCGTTCATAAAATACTTTTTATTAATCCACACAAGTACAAATATATTTTTTGAACTTGTAGTGGACGACGGTTCTTCAAATATTCCTTCAATAATTAAATTAAATTAATTAATTTTAGTTTTTTTTTTTTTAAGTTTAAGTTGCATATATCTGCGAATAGATGGCCCAGATAAAGTTAAAAAAATTAATGAAAATTATTTTTAAAGTCAGAAAATTAAATTTTAGAAAATTTTCTGGAATGTAGTGGAAAAAAAGTAGGAATTGACTTTATAATTTTTTTTTTATATTACTTGTTTCATATTACATGAAATAATTCCTTCAGGATGAACAATTTATTATATGTGTAAGTAAGTTACATAACATCAATCCATGTTGATGGAGTTCATGCCCTCTGAAAGAGAATGACATTGCAACATCCACTCTAATAACGAACAAAATTGATAACTTCTAAAAATTTTCACCGCTCATGTTCGAAAACATAAGCGATTTTCCAGAAAAGCCAGTAAAGCTTTGATAAAATCAAAACACTTCAGCCAAATTTTAATAGTTTATAGCAAATTGATATATTTAATAAGTGGTGTTATGAATAAAAGCAATTTTATGTCTTCTAGAATATACGTTTTTTTCGAGTGGCTAGCGCTCTGGCTCTCTGTACCACAGGTTTCGGGTTCGAGTCCCGGCGGTGCGATGGATGTTTGTAGTGGTTCGGAATCCACTTTAAACCGTAGGTCCCGGTCCTAATAGGAGCGTAGAGCGTTGCGGGGGCATTGTTACGCCGCGTCCGTATCTTCAAGTTACACGCGCCCCCTGGGTAATGCAAAGTGAGGAACGTCTGTGCAGCGCTTGCCTTAAGGCATCCAAACCAAGCTGTCTAAGTGTTTGCCAGCTGCATTGAAACAAAAAAAAAAATTACTCAGGAAGACATTGTACAGCGTAATTTCCCTTGTCACTTTTCTTATATTTTATAAAAAGTTTCTTAAGTGTGAGCATTTTCTTAATCTATCTTTACATTCAAAAGAATCCCTGAATATTTTTGTATGCATTTTTAAATTGAAGAATCAGAAGAAATGTTTTTTTGCCATTAGATGTTTTCTTGCATTACATTAGTATAGCTCAAAAATTTTAAGGAATAACAGTGATAAGTAGGTAGATAGCATATTGGTTGATTAAGAAATATGTTAAATGGGAATGTTTTTAAACAGCAAAAAGAGTAATGAAAACTTTAGAGTTTTTAGTAAACTAAATTAATATAAAATTTACAATGGAGAAAGCAGAAAAAAGAAAAACCAAATTAATAAAAGAAATAACAATTTTATTCATTGCCTTACCCAGACTTTTTACTTAGTATTACTGCAATTCTGTCGCAGATATTTTGCTGTTTACATCAAATGTATATCACTGAATACCACTGTAATTCTAGAATGGATTATTATTGTACGTTATGAAATACTCAGGAAATACAGGTGTCCAAAAGTTAAGCATAAATCGTAAAATGCGAAAAACTTGGAGTAAATATTCGTAAAAATTATTCCAAATTTCTTGCGGATATTAATTGGGTGAAGAAGAAACATTCCTTTAAACAAAACGTTTCAGCAGGCAGTTAATATACGTCCTTATTGCGAAGGAACACCTGCGCATACCGGACGATCACAAAATTGGAATGTTGAAGTAAGAATCGTTTTTGAATGTGGACCAGTCTGTGATTTCAAAACTGTGGACCAGCAGAGGTTCCAAAGAACGGGAGATATTACCCGACAACCAGTATCAGGTCGACCAAGAGTCACAACCCCTAGCCAAGAACGATATCTGGTAATAAGTGCGCGACGTCAGAGGGGCAGTACTGCCAGAGCACTGGGTTCGGCGCTCGCAGTCGCCACAGGAATACGAATTTCGAGACAGGAAACTATTTACAGGAGACTCAATCATGCTGGTCTGTATGCCAGAAGACCAGCAGTTTGTATTCCCCTCACGTCTGCGCATAAAGATATTAAATACGAAATTTTAAACTTCTATGATAAAAAAAAATAAGGTCCATCACTCAGTCTTAATGTGTCAGGGAACCTCACAAAATTTTGTGCTATAAAGTGCGTTACTGTTAAACACTTTCAAAATAAATTAAAAAAAATTTTATATTCCAAAATATATGCTTATTATACGCGTATGTAAGTTATTTTATATAAATGCATTTATAATGGAGATTAGTTGATAGGCCTTAAAAGAGATCGGTATTGCGATATATCCATGCTAATAACGAACAATACAGTTAACTGCTAAAAACGTTCTTCCCCACTCTTGTCCGAAATCATAACCGTTTTCCAGAAAAGGTATGAAAATCCAAAATTTTATTAGTTACAGCAAATTGATACATTTAATAAGTGGTATTATTACATCTAGCAATTTTAAGTCTTCTGAAATATGCATTTTTTCAGTTTATCCATGAAGATATTGTATAGTGTAATTTCCCTTACCACTTTTTTATACTATGTAGAAAAGTTCCTTCAGGATCAGTATTTTCTTAATCTACTTAAAGGATAGTTCCAGATCGTATACATCGCATTGAGTAAAGTTTGGGTCCCCGAAAATCTGATGGATCTATCTGCTGATATGGATTCTGAGAATGAAGATTTTGCAAATTGACTCAGCTAATCCAAGAAATGGTGTTATGAATACGAACAAATTTCAACCCAATCTAGACTGCTCGCTCTTTGACGAGGGAACGGTCCTTTTCAGGACCATTTGCGGGTACCCAGTTCCGGCGCTGCTGCTGAAGCCATGATCACGGAAGCACCGATGTCCACTGTGCCGCTCTACCACTCTGAAGCTGACCACTGCATCAGCATCACTGCAGCCAAGATCCAGCTCAAAGACAAAGAAAAAGCTGTCGACATGATGCGACAAATCATCAAGCGCCAGAATATCCTGATTGATGGAGGATTCATTCAACCGCATGCCATAAAACCCACCATGGATGGACTTAAAAAAAAGCTGAAGATGCGCTTGCAGAGGCAACAAAAGGGTGAGTGAGCTTGGATTATGTCCTCTAACTAACTGCGCTAGGCACAGTAATGCGCAAGTAAAGTTAAATTCTAAAGGCAAACCTAACCCTAAGAATAAAAAAACTAAAAGACCCGCTGCAACTGCTCCTAATGATGGCTTTATTAAACCGCCCAAACGGCATACGGCTAAAATTAGTGTTGAAACTAATGCAACTAACCCTGTGGAAACTACTAATAACTTTGAACAATTGACTGATGATGAGACTGAAGCTGAAAATAACGTCGATATGACTGTAGCTGCTGAACCTAGACTACCGCCCATTATGGTGCGATACAAAGATGAACTCAAAGTTCACATTGCTGAAATCAGCAATCATCACAAAGAAGACATTCGAATTAAGCTTGCTGGCGAGCAGCTTAAGATTTTCCCTGCTAACTCGGATGTGCATCGAGCCATCGCAAAATATCTAACGGAGAAGCAGCTCGAATATTATGTCATCACGCCAAAAAATCAGCGCCCGCTCAAAGGGTGAAAAAGGAACCAGTCATGCAAAACTCCTCCGAAGAAATTGCTGAAGGACTTTCGAATGTGGGCTCAAGTTAGACCAAGTCAGACAGCTAACCAAGTTAAAGACCAAGGCCCCCATCCCGGTGTGGCAAATTACCTATAGGAAAGCCTCGGAGAACAAGGTAAAGATCTTCGAGGTTAATCGACTCCATTACTCGGTCAGAGTCGAGAAGTTTAATAGACGGCCAGGAGGAGCATCTCAATGCTTCTCTTGTAACCTGTTCCATCACTCATCTAAGAACTGTAATTACAAGAAGAGATGTCTAAAATGCGGGGTGAGCATCATCTAAAAGACTGCCATATTAAAAAGGCGCATTGAAAACCCTACTTGCATCAACTGCCACCAGATGGGGCACCTCGCCGCTTGGAGAGGCTGCCCGATGTTTCCAGAAGCCACGCCAACCGCCCCATCAGGGCCAAGCGTCAGCAAGACCCACCTTCACCAGCCGGCCAGTCTCAGAGGGAGTATCCTTCGCAAGTTTACTTCAAGGAACCCCCAAAATCTCTAACGCCACGCCATCGGTCCCAAGGAAAACGTCACAAAATGTAAATAATAATAATTCTAACCCTACTAACCTCACTGCTGATTCAGCCACTAAAGCGCTATATGTATTAACAGAAATTGTAAATCTTTTTAACATGTTTGGAGGACTAGATAATATTTATACGCAGTTTAAAAATGCTAACAACCCCTTCGAAAAATTGCAACTTCTCTTTAAATGTCTTAATTAATTGCGCTTGTTGCTTACTACTTAATTATTTTTTAATTGCGCCATTCATTTAATTACTCCGCGTTTTATTTTTATTTTTTGTTTCTTTTCTTACTAACAATGGACATAATTATGCTCACTGCCTTTTGTTTTTATCCATGTGTTTTTGTATTGCAATGAACTTTACTGCCCAGGATTAGGAGTTATAAGGCCAGAAAAGTACTCCGTCAAAAGAAGTAGAGAGAGAATCTACTTAAACATTAGAATTAATCTCCTGAAATGTTTTTTTGTATGCATTTTTAAACAGACGAATGAAAAGAAATTGTTACATTCTACCATTTAGAAGAGTAATGACAACTGACGTGATATAGCTTTAAGGTAAAATTCATTTTGAATCAAAATAATGTAAAATTTCTAACAGAAAAAGCAGGAAAATCGAAACAATTTAATGAAGGAAATACCAATATTATTCATTGCCTTACCCAGACCTTTTAATGAGTATTACTAAAAATCTGTCGTATATATTTTGCGGTATACGTTCAAACATATATCATTGAATTCAACTATAGTTCTTGATGGTTATTATTATACGTTAGGAAATACTCAGGAAATATGTTAAAAAGAAATACTAAAATTATATGATCAAATAAGGTTCATCACTCAGTCTTTACGTTATAACGAACCTCACAAAATTTTGCCCTATAATTGCGTGAGTTCTTTTAAAAACTGTTCTCAAAATAGCGCACAGTTTTTTTTTTTTTTTTTTTTTGCAAATAACATATGTTTATTATACGCGTATGTAAGTTACATAACATCAAATGTATTTTGATAGAGATTAGCATATAGAGATTAAGAAAGAACGGTATTGGGATTTCAACGCTTATAACGAAGAAAATTGATAACTACTAAAATTTTCGCCACTTGCGTTGAAACCATAAGCAATGCCCAGAAAAAGTGCAGAAGCTTTGGATTACTGACAGCACATCTGCTGATTTGGCATGTTGCGAAGCAACTTGGCTGCGCAAGCATCCCGTAGCTTCTATCTTGTTTCTCTACAAAGACGATGAAGAAATGCTTTGCGATAAAAGAACGGTAGAGACTATTAGGAAGCTTGCCCAAATGGATTAAAAAAAAAAAAAAGAAAGAAATTATGATACAATAATGGTTTAACATAAAAAATAAAAATAGTAATAAAGAAAACGCAAATTAAAAAATTGCTTAGCTGGGCGAAATGGATGCGAAAACGAGTTTGGCGTAGGCAGTCTGCAGTGTAACAAAATACAAGGTCAGCGCTTTGTACGGTGAAGAAATAAGAGACGGTTTTCTAAATACAGACTTGCTGGTGGACATTAAATAAGTCAAAATCAGGAAGCAGTGTTAATTAAGAGTGCAGTTCGCGGGCGTTTTGCATTTTTAAGATTTTCATTATCGTAATCAGCCAGCCTTTTGAACAAATCGTTATTAATGTCAGGTGGAATGTAATAAAAAATTTTGAGCGAAATGGAACAGACATTAATAAATTTTTTTGAAAGAATTTGGAAAAGAACCCTAAGAAAGTACGATATTCGGATTTCAATATTTTTAACGAATAAAACTAATAATCACTAAAAATTTTCACCACATGCGTTCGAAAACATATGCGATGTCCGGAAAAGAACCTAAGCTTTGCGTTTTTGGATAGCATATCAGCCAAATTTTAGCAGTTTATAGCAAATTAATATATTTAATAAGTGGTATTATGAATTATAGCAATTTTAAGTCTTCTGGCATATACATTTTATATATTTTACCCAGGAAGATATTGCACAGTGTAATTTCCCTTATCACTTCTTTCATATATAGAAATGTTCCGTCAGGATCAACTATTTATTATACGTAAGCAAGTTACTTTAAATCCATGCATGTTGATGGAGATTAATAGATATCCGCTAAAAAAGAACGGTATTGGAATTTCCACGCCAATAATGAACAAAATTGATATCTACTAAAAATAGTCACCACTCATGTTCTAAAACATCAGCCATGTCCAGAAAAAGTGAGGACACTTGTAGATAAGGACAGCATTGTGGACAAATTTTAATAGTTTATAGCAAATTGAAATATTTATAAATGATGTTATGAATTTTAAGTCTTCTAGAATATAAATATAAATTTTTTTAAGTCTTCTAGAATATAAATATAAATTTTTTAAGTCTTCTAGAATATATATTTCTTATAATTTATCCAAGAAGATATTTTACAGTGTAATTTCCCTTATCACTCTTTTCATATTAAATAGAAAAATTATTTCAGGAACAGCCGTTTTTAATCTTAACATTCCAGTGAATGAATATTTTTTGTATGCATTTTTAAAATGACGAATCAGAAGAAATTTTTATATAGTGTCATTTAGAAGATTAATGACAACTGACGTAATACAGCTTTAAGGTAAATTTCAATTCGAATTAAAATAACGTAAAATTTCCAACAGAAAAAGGCAAGAAAAAGAAAAAAATTAATTAAGGGAATACAAATTTCATCATTGGCTTACCCAGACTTTTTCACTTAGTATTACTACAAATCTGTCGAATATATTTTGCCATTTACATCAAATATATGTCATTGAATATAACTGTAATTCTAAATGGTTATTATTGTACGTTATGAAATACTTAGAAAAGTTATTGAAAAAGAAATTTTAAACTTGTATATGAAATAAGGTTCATCACTCATTTTTGTTGGCGAACCTCACAAAATTTTGTCTCATAATTGCGTGGTTTTTTAAACTCTTCTCAAAATAACCCACAATTTTTTTCTATGCAAATAAAATATGTTTAGTATACACGTATGTAAGTTACTTTACGTAAATACATGTTACTGGAGATTAGTTGACAGCCCCTAAAAATGAACAAAATTAGTAACCGCTAAAAGTTTCTCCACTCATGACCGAAATCATAAGCGATTTCCAGAAAACGCAAAATAACTCTGAATTAATTTCAGCAGTTAGTCTAAATTTTAATAATTTATAGCGAATTAATATATTTAATAAGTGGTATTATGAATTATAGAATTTTAAGTCTTCTAGAATATACATTTTTTATATTTCATCCAGGAAGATATTGTACAGTATAATTTTTTTGACTTTCTCAATTCCTTCCATTAGCTCACACTCTCCCTATATATATCTTGTTCAAATTTTCAATCGTTAATAAAGTACTTTTCATTCATCCACTCAAGTTCAAATACATTTTTTTAACTTGTAGTGGATGACAGTTTTTCAAATATTAATTCAGTAATTAAACTTAATTAATTAATTGTTTTTTTAGACTTAAGTTGCATATATCTACGAATAGATGGCGCCAGATAAACTTAAAAAAAATGTATGTAAATTATTTATAAAGTACTTTTGGGAATACAACGAAAAAAAGTAGGAATTGACATTAAAAGTTTTCTTTATATTACTTGTTTCATATTATATGAAATAATTCCTTCAGGAACAACAATTTATTATACGTGCAAGTATGTTACATAACATCAATCCATGTTGATGGAGTTCATGAGTAGATACCCTCTAAAACAGAATGGTATTGGAACTTCCACTCTAATAACGAACAAAATTGAAAACTTCTAAAAATTTTCACCGCTGATGTTTGAAAACATAAGCGATTTACAGAAAAAGTCTGAAATGCTTAGAAAAATCATAATATTTCAGCCAAATTTTAATAGCTTATAGCAAATTGAAATATTTAATAAGTGGTGTTATGAATTATAGCAATTTTATGTCTTCTGGCATAAATTTTTTTATATTTCATCCAGGAAGATTTTGTACAGTGTAATTTTCCATATCACTTTTTCAATTCCTTCTATTAGCTTACACTCTCCCTATATATATCTTGTTCAATAATTTATGAAGGACTTTCTGGAATATAGTGAAATTATTTTACGCTTAATTTATTATACGCTTATCTAAGTTACTTTTCATTTAAGAAAACTCTTTCCCTAATTTGTAGAAATTCCTCACTAACAATCGAATAAAAAAATAAATTAATCTACCTTTCTTATCTTCGACCTGTCATTGCATTTGCGAGTCCAGTTTGGGGCTCTACAGCCAATAGCAACTTTTCGTGCTCGAAAGACTCGAAAACAAAATTATTCGTATGATCATTGACGCACCCTGGTATTTCAGAAATAATGATATTCGGCACTCTCTTGATATTCCTAGTTTCCGTGGATTCGTCGAGAAACTTGCAAAACACTTTATGACTCCGTTTACCGATCCACTAACTCCGTTCTTAATGATTTAAAAATATACGACTGTGACGCCAGAAATCGCAAAAGACCGCGCTGTACTCTTAACATTAACAAATAATTTCCTCCTTTCTGGAGATATTTCGGTTTCGCTGTCGCCTCGTTAATGTTTTTCTTTTTATAGCATGTTATTGGATTTATTTTTCTATCAATTGGGAAAGGGATTCACCCCAAATCACTGTTCCCCATTCGTGAAGTGGAGGTGGGGTCGCTGCGTGACCAAGACAATCCATCAAGTCGCCAAAAACGATGATAACATAAGTTATATCATGTATGTTGATGGAGATTAGTTGATATCCCTTAAACACGACGATATCGGAACTTCTACACTAATAACGAATAAAATTAATTTTAAAAAATTTCTACCACTCGTATCCGAAAACACAAGCGATTTACCAAAAATAGAATAAAGTTTTTCAATTGATCACAGCATGTCACCCAAATTTTAATAGTTTATAGCAAATTGATATATTTAATAAGTGGTGTTATGAATTATAGCAATTTTATGTCTTCTGGCATATATATTTTACGCAGGGAGGCCTGAATGGCCGAGTGGTTAGCGCTCTGGAGCTCGGTGCCACAGGCTTCGGGTTCGAGTCCCGGCGGTTACGGTTTAATCCACTTTAAACCGTAGGTCCCTATCCTATTAGGATTGTAGAGCGTTGCGGGGGTATTGTTACTCCGCGTCCATATCTTCAAGTTAAACACGCCCCCTGCGTAATGCAAATTGAGTAACGTCTGTGCATGTACTTGCACTAAACCAGCTGCATATGTTAACCATATAATATTGTAAGAAAAATAATATTTTTCCTAATATAGTGAACCTGCAACGTCGCTAATAAAATTTATTTTAATAATTAATAAGGAATTGTTTTTCTTATTTGTTATAGATTTTCGGAGTGCATTGGTCGCACAGCGACCATAAACCTCCGTCCTGGAAAAAATAGTGTTCTTGTCGATTGGTCTAAGCTCATTGCCAGTGTGAAAATTTTTGAAATTTATAGAAAAAGTAGATTATTTATTTGTAATTTTTATTCACTTAATTAACTAGTTAAAAATATTTAGAGAGAACAAAAATTACAGAAGGAAACTTTTGGTTTGTCGCTGCACGATCATTTTTTGCACACCTTAAACTAAACAGTCTGGGACCTACTGTTTAAAGCGGATTCGAACCACGGAACCATCCATGGCAGCGCCGGGAGTCAAACCCGAAACCTGCGGTACCGAGCGCCAGAGCGATAGCCACTCGGCCATTTAGGCCCGCATGCAGGAAAGGAATTAAAATTACAAAATGAAAGCATACTGTAGTAAAAAAGAAAAGTGAAAAGTTAATAAAAAACTTAGCACCGCCGTAATGAATACACAGGAAAGCATTTGTCCTTCAGAAGGAGGAAATAGTGATTTTAACTATTGATATTTACAACAGATCGCGGTGTTTTGCGGTTTTTGGGGAGAGAATTATCATAGCTGTACTTTTGAAGAACTTGTACAAGATTGTTAAAGTTGGAGAGATTATTATAAAAATTAATCGCTAGTTTTTCAACATATTCAACAAAACTGTGAATAGAGATGGCATATCGTATTTCCGCATTTCTGAAGAATCAAGGCGAATCAGTGATCATTCGGATAATTTTGTTTTGCAGTCTTTCGAAAATTGTGATGTTTGCTTTAAAAATTAGAGCCCCAAACTGGACTCGCATATGCTATAATGGGTCTGAGGTAAGAAAGGTAGATTAGCTTTTTAAGTTCAATTGTTAATGAGGAGTTTCTGCGTATTAAAAGGAAAGAAATGTCGACGACGACGATTTGTAGGTTGACGGAGCTCCTTGGTATGGGTAACCGTTAACTCCTTCTTTGCATATGAAAGGGAAGTTACTTTAGCTTTAAGCCCATTGCATTAAAAATAAACGCTTAATATAGAGATAATAATGTATTGAGAGGGGAAGTTTTTTTTTCAATGAAGTATTTAATTATTATTAACTATAATTTAATAATTAAAATAATAAAGTAAAAAGAGGATTTTGAAGAATTACAAAATGAATGTAACTTAAAAAAATAAAAATATTTTTAATAGGTTAATCTAATTCAAAAAGGAGTACAAGTTACAAATAACAAAAACGTTTAACAGCAGTTTGTTAAGAGAGGATGAACTGGTAATGACGGGGAAAATCTGCGATTCGTACAAAGTCAGTTGCAAGTGAGCGATAGTAGAGCAGAGCCTGGGGGAGGGAAAACGAAAACGTTTCGACTACCAAGAATAGAAGATTGGTAGAATTAATTTGATTGATTAAATTTGGAAGATTTTTGATATCAGGGAAAAGAGAAATGAATTCTTTCATTAATATAATAGCATTTTGGAATAAGTTGATATCTTCAATGCCAGATAGTGAACTTGGTTGGTTATGATTTACAAAATTTGAAGGAGGTACAGCTGCAGTTGATATTACGTTGTTTTTTAAGCATGGAAACAAACCTGATATTTGGGGTAACTTGTCTAGCAGGAATAACTTTGAGATAGGCAGCCTGTCTGTTAGAGTTAGTATTTATCTTTGAAAATTTGGGGCAGCCCCTCCAAACTGCTAAATGTCCTGTAGCGTTGCAATTAATGCATTTTGTTACCTCAAGCTTCCCTTCAATTGGACACTCCTTATGGGAGTGTTCTTTACCACATTTAAGACACCTACGTTTAAACCCACAGTTATTAGCATTGTGAAGGAAATTATTACATTTAAAACATTGGAGGGCCATTGGTCGAAAGATAAATTTCTCAACTTTTACTGTAAAGTATAGCAATCGTTCTAGTTAAAAAATTTCCATGCTTTTTTGTTCCCTAGCAAGGGTAATCTGCCAGATTGGTAGAGGCTGCTTGGTTTTAGATCTTTTTAACTGGGTTACCTTGTCAACAGAGAAGCCTAGATTAACTAAGTCATATTTGATTTCATTATCAAGAGTTTTAATGTAGACGCCTTTGATAACGACCTTTAAAGGACGTTGATAATTAGGCGTTATCACAAAATATTCGATGGAGTTATCTGCTAGATATCTGGTTATAGCCCTGTGTTGATTTTCGTCGAAGGAAACATCTTGATCATCTCATCTGCAATTTTGATGGCAACTTAACTTTCAAAAAATTTGTCAAATTTGGCAAGCATAGTTTTTATATTTTCTGTTAGCTTCACCATAATGGGCAGCATTTTCTTAACTATAGGGGTGGTACGGAGTAGTCCATCGTCGCATCAGGCTCCATTCTCCTCCACCATTCATCTTCGGCGGCCTCCATCGCTCCTGGTCCAAATACTGCACTTCCTTCCGATCTCTTCGAATCTTTCTAATCTCGGGATCCCGTACTCGAACCTCCTAATCAGTTCTTACGGGTCTTGGATCTAGTACCATTATCAAAAAAATTTCCTTTCCTACAGCGTTTTAGCCAAATTTTAACGATTTATAGCAAATTAATATATTTAACAAGTGGTATTATGAATTTAGCTATTTTAAGTGATAAATTATGAATTACCCGGGAAGATATTGTGTAGTGTATTTTAAGTCATCAATGCATGTTGATGGAGATTTCATTCGCTAAAACAGAATTATTAAATCAAAATTGATATCTAATGTACCACTCATGTTTTGATTTCAATGAACACAGCGTTTTTCATATTTTAGCAAATTAATATATTTAACGAGTGGTATTATGAATTATAGCTATTTTAAGTCTTCTAAATGTATCTTCGGGAAGATATTGTGTAGTGGAATTTCCTTATCACTATTTTCATATTTTATGGAAAAGTTTCTTAAGTATGAGCATTTTCATAATATATCTTTACATTCCAAAGAATCCCCTGAATATTTTTGTATGCATTTTTAAATTGAAGAAACAGAAGAAATTTTTTTGTTCTGCCATTAGATGTTTTCTTGCATTACATTAGTATAGTTCAAAATTATAAGGAAATAGGTAGATAGTATATTGGTTGATTAATAAATATGTTAAATGGGAATGTTTCATCCTAAACAGCAAAAAAGAGTAATGACAACTGACGTAATAGAGTTTTAAGGTAAATTTCGTTTTGAATTAAATTAATATAAAATTTACACGGAGAAAGCAGAAAAAAGAAAAAACAAATTAAAAAGGAAAACCAATTTAATAAAGGAAATACCAATTTAATTCATTGCCTTAACCAGACCTTTTTATGAGTATTACTACACATCTGTCGTATATATTTGCGGTATACGTGAAACGTGTATCATTAATACAACTATAATTCTTGATGATTATTATTATACGTTATGAAATACTCAGGAAATATATTAAAAAGAAATACTAAACTTGTATGATTAAAAAAGGTCCATCACTTAGTCTTAATGTTTTCGAACCTCACAAAATTTTGTCCTATCATTGCGCAGTTTTTGTAAAATTCTTCTCAAAATAACCAGCAATTTTTTTCCATGCAAATAATATATGTTTATTATAGTTACTACTTACAAGTTGTTTTACGTCAATGTATGTTGATGGAGATGAGCCTATAGCCCCTGAAAGAACAGTATTGGGATTTCAATGCTCATAACGAATAAAATTAATAACTATTAAAAATTTCTACCACTCATATTCGAAAACACAAGCGATTTACCAGAAATAGAACAAAGTTTTTCAATTGACCACAACATTTCAGCCAAATTTTAATAGTTTATAACAAATTGATATATTTAATAAGCGGTATTATGAAATATAGCAATTTTAAGTCTTCTGATATATACAGTTTTTATATATTTCATCCAGTAAGATATTGTAAAGTGTATTTCCCTTATCACTTTTTCAATTCCTTCTATTAGCTCGCACTTTCCCTATATTTATCTTACCGACGTTTTCAATCGTTCATAAAAAATATTTTTTATTCATCCACACAAGTTCAAATACATTTTTTGAACTTGTAGTGGATGACAGTTCTTCAAATATTCCTTCAGTAAAATTCAATTAATTAATTTAAGGTTTTTTTAGACTTAAGTTGCATATATTTACGAATAGATGGCGCCAGATAAACTTTTAAAAAAATGAATGAAAATTATTTATAGAAGGACTTTCTGGAATATAGTGAAAAATTTAGGAATTGACATTAAAAGTTACAATATTACTTGTTTCATATTATATGAAATAATTAAAATTCAGGATCAAAATTTATTATATGTAAGTAAGTTACATAACATCAATACATTTGATGGAGTTCATGAAGATGCCCTCTATAAAGAGAATACGTTGCAACTTCAACTCTAATAACGAACAATTATTGATAATTATGAAAAATATTCACCACTCATGTTCAAAAAGAAATATTTCTTTAAAAAGAATAAGGAAAGCTCACAATTGATCACTTTCGACGTGGATTTGTAGGTTGAAAGCACCTTGGTATGGGTAACCGCTAACTCCTATAACATATGAGAAAGTTACTTTATTTTTAGGCCCATTGTATTAAAAATAAAACAATTAAAACAGAGATAATAATATATGGAAGGAGAAGTTTTTTTCCTTCTTTTCAATAAAGTATTTAATAATTATTAATTATAAAATAATTAATAAATTAAAAAAATTTTGAAGAATTACAAACTGAACGCAAATTTTGCCAAATTTTAATAGTTTATAGCAAATTGAAATATTTAATAAGTGTTGTTATGAATAACAGCAATTTTATTCTTCTAGAATATACATTTTTTATATTTTATCCAGGGAGATATTGTAGAGTGTAATTTTTATCACTTTTTCATATTATATAGAAAAGTGCCTTCAGGATCAGCAGGATCAATCTTAACATTCGAGTGAATCTCCTGTATAATTTTGTATGCATTTTTAAATTGAAGAATCAGAAGTAATTTTTTCATTTTGTTATTAACAAGACTGACGTGATATAGTTTTAAGGTAAATTTCATTTTTCAATTAAAACAATGTAAAATTTACAACAGAAAAAGCAAGAAAAAGAAATAATAATTTAGTGAAGGAAATACCAATCTTATTCATTGCCTTAGACAGGTTTTTTTACTTAATATTACTTCAAATCTGTCGTATGCATTTTACGGTATACGTAACACGTCTGTCATTAAATACAAAATGTAATTCTAGATGGTTATTATTATACGTGATAAAAATACTCCGAAATATTTTAAAAGGAAATACTGAACTTGTATGATTAAAAAAGGTCCTTCACTCAGTCTTAATGTTTTAGCGAACCTCACAAAAGTTTGTCCTATAATTACGAGGTTTTTTAAAAATTCTTCTCAAACTAAACAACAATTTTTTTCTATGTAAATAACATATGTTTATTATACGCGTGTGCATGTTACATTACATCAATGCATGTTGATGGAGTTCATGAGTAGACACCCTTAAACAAGAAAAGAATAATATTGGAACTTCTAAAAATTTTCACCGTTCATGTTCGAAAACATAAGCGATTTCAGGAAAAAGTCAAAGCTTTGAAAGAATGACAACATTTCAGCCAAAATTTAATAGTTTATAGCAAATTGATATATTTAAGAAGTGGTGTTATGAATGACAGCAATTTTATGTCTTCTAGAATAAAAGTCTTTAATAAAAAGTCTTTTTGTTGTATAGTCTTTAAGGTAAATTTCATTTTTGAATTAAAATAATGCAAAATTTACAACAGAAAAAGCAGGAAAACGACAAAAAAAATTTAATGAAGGAAATACCAATTTAATTCATTTGTTTTACATGCCGACCATTTTTACTTAATATTACTATAAATATGTCGTATGTGTTTTGCTGTTTACATCAAACGCATGTCATGGAATATTCTTAATGGTTATTGTTATACGTTATGAAAACTTAGGAAAGATACAAAAAAAATAAATATTAAAATTTTTATGACCTATAAGTTATCTAACTGACTTAATGCTCTGCAACATGATGGGCACAAGCGTCTGCTTGCTGGCAGAATGGGGAGACAAAGAGTGTTGAAGAAGAATAGAATTGTCAGAGATAGATTGACAGGAGAGATAGAATTGTCAGCCCTACGTCCAAAGTCATATCATTTAAGACACACGGTTTAATGTGGATTATCCAACAATTACAAGCATCCATGTCACATTCGAGATCGACCCAGGAAGATATTGCCACTCAGCGCTAGAGCTTTTAATTGCTCTAACATTATGTCCCCGAACAAGCTATCACACAGTCTTAATGTTTTAACAAACCTCACAAAATGTTGTTCTATATTTGTGTGGTTTTTTAAAACTCTTTTCAAAATAACCTAATAATTTCAAATAATTTCTAATTTGTTTATAAGTAAATAATGTACTTTTCATTATACGCGTATGTAAGTTACTTTTCAATTATGAAAACTCTTACCCCTAATTTGTAAAAATTTCTCACTAACAATTGAACTAAAAAAATTAATCTACCTTTTTTTATCTTAGACCTGTCATTGCATATGCGAGTCCAGTTTGGCATTCTACAACCAATAGCAACTTTCTCATGCTCGAAAAACTCGAAAAATAAAATTATTCGTATGATTACTGACGCACCTGGTATTTCAGAAATAATGATATTCGGCACTCCTTGATATTAATAGTTTCCGTGCATTCGTCGAGAAACTTGCAAAAACTTTTATGCTCCGTTTACCGATCCACTAACTGCGTTCTAAATGATTTAAAAATATACGACTATGACGCCAGAAATCGCAAAAGACCGCCCTGTAAACTCTTAACATTAACAAATAATTTCCTCCTTCTGGAGATATTTCGATTTAGCGGTCGCGTCGTTAATGTTTTTCTTTATATAGCATTTTGTTATTGATTTAATTTTTCGAACAATTGACAAAGGGATCGACCACAAGTCACTGTTCACCATTCGTCAAGTAGACGTCCAAGGCACTCCATCAAGTCACCAATAACTATAATAATGTAAGTAGCTTTGCATCAATGCATGTTGATGGAGATTAGTTGATATCTTGAAGTTGAGATTTTTAAGAATTAGAAACTGAATGAAAAGATAATTTAAAAATAAAAATACTATCAATAGTTTAATCTAATTCAAAAAAAGGAGTACAAGTTAAATATAACAAAAACGTTCAAGAGCAGTTTGTTAGAGACGATGAACTGGTAATGACGGGGAAATCTGCGAATCGTACAAGGTCAGTTGCAAGTGAGCGATAGAAGTATGGCATTTTTAAATTGAAGAATCAGAAGGAATTTTTACATTTTTCGAGTGCCCTGGTTTGCAATTAAGAAGAATAGTGACAACTGGCGTGATATAGTTTTAAGTTAAATTTCTTTTTGAATTAAAATAATGCAAAATTTACAACAGAAAGAGCAGGAAAAGGAAAAAAAATTAATGAAAGAAATTTAATTTAATTCATTTCTTTAAATGCAGACCTTTTTACTTAATATTACTACAAATATGTCGTATGTGTTTTGCTGCTCATATCAAACGTTTATTATTGAATATAACTGTAATTCTTAATGGTTATTATTTTATGTTATGACATACTTAGTAAGATATTAAAAAATAAATTTTAAACTTCTATGATCAAAAAAGGTTCATTACTGAGTCTTAATATTTTAGGGAACCTCACAAAATTGTGTCCTATAAATAAGTGGGTTTTTATAAAAACTCTTCTCAAAATAACCCACAATTTTCCTTTTTCTGCAAATAATACGTGTTTATTATACGGGTATGCAGTATGTTACATTGCATCAATGCATGTTGATGGAGATAAATAGTCAGCCCCTAAAAAAGAACGGTACTGGGATTACCACGCTAATAACGAACAAAATGGATAACCTCTAAAAATTATCACCGCTCATGTTTGAAAACATAAGCGATTTCCAGAAAAAGCACATTAGCTCCGGAATTAAACACAACATTTCAGCAAAATTTTGATAGTTTATAGCAAATTGATATATTTAATAAGTGGTGTTATGAATTATAGCAGTTTTATGTCTTTTATATTACACATTTTTACATTTTACCCAGGAAGATATTGTGCAGTGTAATTTGCGTTCTCAGTTTTCACATTATAAGAGACAATTCCTTCAGGATCAACAATTTATTACACGTGTAAGTAAGTTACATAATATCAATACTGGTTGATGTAGTTCGACGACGGCGATTTGTAGGTTGACGGAGCTCCTTGGTATGGGTAACCGCTAACTCCTTCTTTGCATATGAGAGGAAGTTACTTTAGCTTTTTAAGCCCGTTGCATTAAAAATAAAACAATTAAAATAAAGATAATATATGGAGAGGAGAAGTTTTTTTTTCTTCTTTTCGATAAAGTATTTAATAATTTTTAATTATAATTTAATAATTAAAATAATAAAGTAATAAGAGGATTTTGAAGAATTACAAAATGAACGCAGTTTGAAAGAGGACTTAAAAATCAAAATACTTTCAATAGATTAATCTAATTCAAAAAGGAGTACAAGTTAAAAGAAGAAAAACGTTTAAGAGCAGTTTGTTAGGTCAGTTGCAAGTGAACGATAGAAGGGCAGAGCCAGAGGAAGGAAACGAAAACGTTTCGACTACCAAGTCCCTGTAAACAATATAGTAACTACGTGGCATTGTTAGATGGTTTGGAGCATATACAGTTGGCAAAAAGATTTTGTAGCTTGTCAGCTTTATTGTTTGTAGAATTAATTTGATTTGATTAAATTTGGAATATTTTTGATATCAGTGAAAAGGAAATATATTTTCATTAATATAACAGCATTTTTTGGAATAAGTTGAGATCTTCAATGCCAGGTAGTGAACTTGGTTGGTTTTGATTTACAAAAGTTGAAGGAGGTACAGCTGCAGTTGCTTTTACGTTGTTTTTAAGCATGGAAGCAAAACTGATGTTTGGGGTAACTTGTCTAGGAGGAATACGTTAGGATAGGCAGGCTGTGTGTTAGAGTTAGTATTTATCTTTGGAAATTTGGGGCAGTCCGTCCAAGCTGCTAAGTGTCCTGTAAGCGTTGTAATTAATGCATTTTTTTGGCACCTCAAGGCTTCCTTCAATTGGACACTCCTTATCAGGGAGTGTTCTTTACCACATTTAAGACACCTAGGTTTTAAAATTCACAGTTATATAAGCATTGTGATGAAAATTATTACATTTGAAACATTGGAGGTCATTGGTCGTAAGTTAAATTTCTCAACTTTACAGTAAAAGTATAAGCAATCGTTCTAGTTAAAAAATTTCCATGCGTTTTTTTGTTCCCTAGCAAGGGTAATCTGCCAGATTGATAGAGGATGCTTGGTTTTAGATCTTTTTAACTGGGTTACGTTTTTCGTACTTTTTAACAGAGTACCCTAGATTAACTAACTCATCTTTGATTTCATTATCAAGAGTTTTAATCTAGAGGCCTTTGATAACGACCTTTAAAGAACGTTGTTATTTAGGCGTTATCACAAAATATTCGACGGAAAGCCAGTTAGATATCTGGTTATAGCTCTGTGCTGATTTTCGTCGAAGGGGAAACATCTTGATCATTTCACCCACAATTTTGATGGTAACTTTACTTTCAAAAAATTTGTCAAGTTTGGCAAGCATAGTTTTTAGATTTTCTGTTGGCTTGACCATAATGGGTGGCATTTTCTTAACTATAGGGGTGGTATCAGAGCCCTGCTCTTCCTGTTCGTCTACAATAAGTTTGTCAAACGAATTTTTATCTCAACTAAATGTTGTGGATTTTGGACAATTGACCTTAGCAATAAGCTTTTTGGAGGGCATAGTAAAACCGTCATTATCATCTTCATGATTATTAAGATGGGCAGCACGCTTAATTTGAGAGTTAAAGTTTATAATTTTATGTTTTTTTACATGATGACAATGGGCAAAAGCTCAAGTTTGCTTACTCTCCCTCATTGCAAGCTGGAGATCATCATGGCGTATCTTCAGCTCTTTAAGGTCATCACCATCGTTGGGAGAATAAACTCATCAGCGCTGCAGCATATGCATTGTAGAGATTCTGTGCAAGGTCCTTCTTCTTGGTCACAGTTGATATGCGTGCACAGCGTTCTTCTTCAGATAGCTTTCGTGAATATATAGGCGAGGCCAGCAGCTCCGAGAGATGGAGTTGACGCACTCGTTGTATCCATAAGTTCTGTACTCGCCACCTTCTGCACTTGCGCGAAAGGGAGTAGTCGATCGTCTCAGCACGCTCCATTCTCCTCCACCACTCATCTCAGCGGTCACATCGCTCCTGGTCCAAAGTCAGGTCTCTTAATCTTCCACAGGTAATCCTGGCTCAAACTCCAGATCTTATTCTACCTTCTCGCCCGCTTTCCTATCTAGGTTCGCTCAACTCCACTTCTTACAATTAGAGACACAATATTTAAAGTCAGATAATTATAGAGTCGTGGAAGGATTCCACTTCTAAGCTGAAAACCCGATGCTGAGATACGCGCCAAATGCGCACAATATACTTCTCAGGGTGAGAGTCTATAAGCCAACTGACCATTTGTACTGAACACCACGAGGGAACTCCTGCCAGTGCGTTAGGAAGAATCATGGTTATTCAATATTAATTATAATTCACCGACCACTTCATAAATACATTGTAATGTTTGTTTTTTTCAATTTCAATTAATAAAATCTTACTAGAAAATGTAGGATAGTTCCAATAAAAGCATAATAACTATTGAAATATTTTAAAGATATCTACTCATAAAAAAATACGTCTCAATTTTATCTTAACAAAATGCTTTGCTTTTAATAATAATATCGTTCATTGCACCCAAAAGGCACGAACGAATTTAGCGATAACAGAAAAGTTTTTGTACTGAATGAATATGTTTTAAAATTTTCACCCTTTTAATAATAAATAAGTTCTTTTTACAGTGGTAATACATTAAGATAAAAGGAATAAAATTTGCGTGTACTTTGCTGTAAATGAGTTGTTTCTTTAATTACTGAAGTATTTTTTAAAAATTTGTTCTCAAATAGCTGTATGCTTAACCAGGTTATATTTAGTCTCACATTATGTTTATTAGTTTGCTGCTTAAGAAAATTTGTTTTAAGAAAGGAATATTATAATCTTCTCTTTCACTGGCGCAACAGCTCCATGGTAGGGCAAGCTGTCTGCCTACTGGTAGATTTTGAGACAGGAGATGTTTTCTTTTTGATGGAGTGGGGTTGTTAGTCCTACGTCCAACAATTTTTATTAGACCGTTACCTACGTTTTTAAGTAGATTTTGACCACTATAAGCATCCATGACAGCACGGTCACTCGAACATGAAACCTATGGCACCGAGTGCCAGCCACTCGGCCATCAGGCCCTTAAGGCCTGATGGTCTCCGTCAATGCCTTTGCCTGGTGGTCTCAGGCCATCAGGCCCAAGTTTAAAGTGGATTCCGGAACATTATCATAACCAAGTGGGATTCCGGACCACCATCCGTTCCAAACATCCATGGCACTGCCGGGACTCGGACCCAAAATCTGTGGCACTAATCGGCTGAGGGCCTTCAGGCCCCTTATATTATAATCTGTTGTTCTAACACGTATTTTCACTCATTCTTGATGTTATCCTAAATGATTCTTATATGACATCGAAAGAGTTTTACCCTTTCGTCAACAAGAGGGTTGTTCGCAACCGGTATCATATTTATCTTTAAGAAATATTTTATTGAAAATTAAAAAGAATGAAAATATGAAAAAATGATCTGTATTAACACAACGAGGAATTTCATGAAGAATTACTAATATCCACAACTAATCGAAAATTCTTCGATATAAACTTAATGTGTGTTGTTTTTATGTAGAAATCATTGTTTAGTGTATCAAGCAGTTGTGATATTATGAGATTCATTTCTGAATGTATTTTAATTTAAAATGCTTAACTTTCCTAAATTTGAGTGATCATCGTTGAAAATGGGCTTCTCTGAATAGATGTAATTTAGTAGGGCCTCATTCGATCGCAGGAAATTTTTAATCTGTTACATATTCATCGAATTACATCAGCCATGTGCCGATAATAAAAACATTTATAATTTCAAAATGACTCGTAATGTGATAGTGAACATTTTGTCCTATTTTTTTTTAAAAAAGAATTTTTAATAATTTAAAAAATGTTCTAAATGCTTTTTTTATAATATTGCATATATTTAGGCATGTTGGTCGTATTACTTCAGAAAACATAATGCACGTATTTAATGGGTTTGGTTAATAATCGAAGTGTTTAAAAACATTAATGCTTAAGCAACAATAAAAACACAGCATCGTGACTGGAAAATAACATTGATTATAATACAAATCATTCATCAAATCGTCAGAGCTATAGATTATTTAAGAACTTGGTCAAATTCAGTAGCGCATTCATCTTTACTCAAAGTATACCTGGGAGAATATATTATTTGTAATCACATTGCGGCCACACAATTTGTGACAAACACCGTCAAGGAATATCGGAGTTTTGCACCTTCTCCTTCTTCTAGACCAGGGATTGGCAAACTTTTTCGGTCGTGGGTTAAAAATTGAAAAAAAAAAAAAAAAAAAAAAAAAAATAATAATAATAATGTTTGGCGGACCAAGATAAATTTTTCGACAATTTGAAAACAATATACAAGTATTACAATAATTGTTAATGAGATGAATGAAATTGCGATTTCATTTTTAAAAATTCCTTATATTGAGGTTCGAAGTGACATGTACTGATTCTAAGGAACGAGGCTAAATGCTCATCTGTCAGTCTACTTCTGAAATAATTCTTTCTAAGGCTGTAACTTAAAAGGCGCAGTCTGCCACATGTGAGGTTTAATTCACCTATATTGGATTCCATATGTATGCTTCGGAGAAAGAGATAACGCTTGTTGGTGCCAATCTACAGCTATAACTAACAAAGAACTTCCGCTTTTAACACTTTGCCAATTGAAAGCTGTCTGTGCTTGCTATTTTCGTCGTTTTATGTTTTGTAGAACAAAAATAGAGAGAGTAAAAAGGTCATCTGTCCTTTGAAAAAAAAGAAAGAAAAATATTTAATCAAAGTAGAAAAGGAGATGGATATATAATATATTTCTTTTAATTTGCCTCTATCCGAACCGTGGACCGGATGGAACCTTCCTCTATCCGAACCGTGGACCGGATGGAACCTTCCGGCGGGCAGGAGTTTGCCCATTCCTGTTCCAGACCAACTTTAAGGCCAAGTCACTTCGTAATATAGATGCGAATCGTTTTGATAGGTTTAACTTTTCAAACCAAACTCCTTTAATTATGAGCCAAACGCCATTTGCAGGACTCTCGCGAGTACAAGTTCTATTAAAATAGAAGATCTATTAAAAATCAAGTATATTTCATAATGTATGGAAAAAATGGAATAATAATATCTTAATGTTTTTTTATCTTTTGCAATATCTATTTTATACGGCCGATGTAGCTTGTTAGCTTTACTTGACCAAAATTCATCAAGTCAATTGAATAAAAAAAAAATAAATCGATGATAATACAGTTAATAAAAAAAAAATCGACAGTTGATAAAAAAAGTAAATCTTTCATTTAACTTCACAGAAAATAAATTTTATCTACCTATTGGACTTTCTTTGACAACTCAGTTCGATATCCAATAAGCAGAATCGAAATTTTCCGGAATTTGTGCCGCGAAAATTTTTCTGTTTGAAGCAACTCAGGTTATCCCAGTTACGAATACACAATTTTTTTGTTTCAAATTACATAGTGTACTGCTGTTGCAGTGGACTACAGATGGAGTGTTCTTAAGGCTCGTTTCCACCGAGGCGTGAGGCGAAGATTTGTCACGCGGCATCGAAGAAAATTTTTTCACACCAAAACATCAGAAATCGCTTACTCCTAGTGAAGTTCCAGTTACTTCTACTAGATGGAAGATCTACTATTGGCTCAATCCAAGCCACATCTCGCAGCAAGCATTTGAGAGTTGAAAGTTGGTCATTTCAAAGCGGTGGATTTCAACCGGTTTCAGGCGAACGCAGTGATGCTAGTGATTGGTCAACGCTCCACACTTCAACGCCTGCTCTACACCTCTAACGCCTGCTCTACACTTCAAAAAAGCCTGCCAACCGAACCTTTATTGCCCTAAAGGCTCGACCCACCGATACCGTGAGGCGGCCACGCAACATGAGACATGCGACAGGAAGAAAAAATTTTTGACCCTTCACAGACCCCTTTTCGACTACCTTCATTTCGACCCTTCAGAAGCGTCGAATTGCATTGCGCCCTAGGAAATTCCGCTTGAAAGTTGATCAACTCGAAACGGTGGATTTCAAACCGGTTTCAGGCCAACGCGATGAGGCTAGTGATCGGTCAACGCTGCCTGCTTCAAACGCCCCGTTGGGGGAAGGAGATTTTATTGCCTAAAAGGACTGATAATGACAAAAACTACTACATCTAACGAATACAGATATCTTTGTTAAAATTCCCACAGGTGTTATAAGTTTTTAATCTTCACATATGGTTTAATATCCATATTATAGGAAAAAAAAATCCTATAATATAGATATTATACCGTACACCATTTTGTACGTTCGTTTTCACGTACCAACTGCTACTATTTTCTATGAGATGAATAACTGAAAAATAAGAAATGAATTTCTTCACACTGAGTCTAGTGGCAAAGTGTAGTAAGTATGTATTAGTGTAATCTGTGTACTACAAGTTGATGAAAAAATAAATCTTTAATTTAACTTTTTACAAATTAATTTTTATCTACCTATTGGAACTTCGACAACTGAGTTCGATATCCATCAGGCCGCATCGAAATTTTCCAAAATTTGTTGATCAAAAATTCCTTTGTCTTAGCAGAAAAGAGAGCAATTCAGGTTACCCCAGTTACGAATACAGAAATTTCATTTCAAATTACGTAGCGTAATACAATTGCAGTATTCGAATCGCATGGAGTACTGACAAAATATTATTATTGTCTAGAACAGGGATGGGCAAACTTTCTCTGTCGCGGGTCAAAAACCGAAGAAAAAAGTTTGGCCGGCCAAGATAGATTTTTCTAAAATTTTAAAACAATATACAAGTATTAAATTTTAAATATGTTGATGAGATGAATGAAATTGCGATTTTATTTTTTTAAAAAGTTGCTTTATTGAGGTTCGAAGTGAGATGTACTGATTCTTAGAAACGAGGCTAAATGTTCATCTGTCAGTCTACTTCTGAACTAATTATTTCTAAGGTTCATAGTTGAATAGACTTGTTCACATATATAAGATGAAGCAAACACAGCACTGATTTTCTGGACGTGAGATATTAAATTTCGAAACTTACTTTCGATAATGATTTGTAAAAATAATATTTAATCAAAGTAGAAAAGGAGTTATATAAAATATTTCTTTTAATTTGCCTCAGACCGGAAAAACTAAAAAATTCTAGTCCGGGCCGGATAGAACCTTCCGGTGGACCGGAATTGGCCCGCGGGACGTAGTTTGCCCATCCCTGGTCTAGAACCTGATAATGACAACTCTACTCGTATTTGACGAACACAGATATCTTCTTTTTAAAATTCCCCACATACGAAAAAATAACATTAGTCTGCCTTCAATTTTCGCCACTCTGCATATACCATTGAGATAATGCGAATGAATTCCCCGAATATTGTTCTGTAGTATATCTTACTGAAACGGTGAACAACAGAAGTATTTTTTTTTTCATTTAAAAATTATATTTTCATAGTGGTATTATTCATTTTTTTAATCTTCACATATGGTTTAGTGGGGCCTGAATGGCCGAGTGCTAGCGCTCTGGCGCTCGGTGCCACAGGTTTTCGGGTACGAGTCCCGGTGGTGCCATGGATGTTTGTGGTTCGAATCCACTTTGGGCCGTAGGTCCTAGTCTCCTATGACTGTAAGAGCGTCACGGAGCAGAAGTCAGACTTCTACCTACGGGTGCTCCATCAGAACAGAAACTGCATCCCTTCCCACCTTTCATAAGGGACGCGACACAACAACATATGGTTTAGTATTCATATTACAGGAAAATATTCTATTTTCATTTAACTTCCGCGGATGAAAAAATATATTAATTTTAGATATCTTTCGGGTCTTTTCCTTTAATTTCCTAATATAGCATAAATTGAATGATTTTTCCTTTTTTACTGAGAAGAAAATAAAGTTGAATATATAAATATCTAAAAACTGCTGTATTTAACTTTTCGTAATTTAAATTAAGGTATGTTGATTGGAAGATTTAAAAATCCCTTGTTTGGTCCGTGAGGTAGGAAGAAGTCAAACTCTCTAGATTTACTTTCTAAGCCTTGCTTTCCTCCCTAACTCAATCCTAACTCTAACTAGGTTATTTATATTAATGTTGGGTGGCATAATATGGCAGCAGTGTAGCAGTACGCCCTATTCGTGCTACACCTGAGAAACGCTTAAATTGCAACAAATTGCCACTACAACGAAGTGAAAATGTTTAGGGTTGGAAAACAACAGCGTTTTAAATCTTCTATATTTAAATAACATTAATCCACTAATAAAAATGGCTCGAGTCAATATCGTTCAAGTCAATTACAATAGATTTTTCAAAATAATAAATATTAATAGCATTTTTTAAATTCACTTCACTTAATTTATAAAAAGTAAAATAAGACTTATTTAAAAAATTGAGTTAATAAAAGTATTAATTATAACTTGCATGTTCTAATAAGTTTTGTCACTCATTAATGATATTATTCTAAGCATTTAGAACATACGACATCGAAGGAGAACTAATCTCTCCCAGGGTTATTGATGACTGATTCAGATTTATATAACAGAAATATTTTATTAAAAAAACAATGAAAATATTTAAATATAATCTGCGTCAACAACAACAGGAAATTTAGGAAGTAAAAATCTCAGTAATTAAGCGAACATTCTTAGATCTAGATTTAATTTGGATCGTTTCATAAAGAAAGTGTTTTTTAGTATAGGATGCAGCAGAGGTATTATCAGGATATGTACTCAGAATATAGATATATATATATATATATATATATATACGTCCAAGCGGTGCACCCTACGCGATGTTCTATATAGCTAGGTGGCTCTACAGTCTAGTCTGATCGTCCGGTTGGCCTGCTTGGTGTTGCAATGGAATGCTGTTGACTTGTCTCAATCATAAAGAATTGATCAAATGGACACCCACAGCAGACAAATTCTACTTACTTCTAAATGGCTTGGCCAATCAACCATCTATGAATAATCTTGTCTAATCCCCATACTTGAATATAACATATAACGCTACCTACCAACAAAAAACGTCCGCACCTCTCTGAACATACTAAATAAACAAAAAATTTTATTCAGCTCTCTCTGTGTGTTGAATTTATTCCCTCTATTTTATTTTTTTATTTTCTTTTCTTACTGAGCAAGCCATTTTCTCTTATCATTTACCTCCAAAGGAATCATCAAGATAGAGGTATATGGAGGGCTAACGCTGCCAAAATGCCTCAATAGTGTCAAACTGTCTGTGTGGGACATCTACATCGCATTGGGATTTTCGATCCACCAAACTGCCCTCTTTTTGCGATTTGGAAGAACTAATAAACAGAGCTCATCTCCATCGTTGTTTGGCACTTCATGGCGAATCCGAGACGGTGAGATACTGGCAAGCCCGAGAACTCTAAGTCAATAATTTCAGTCAACTTTGTTGCACCTTATGTACATTTTTCTTTTTTCTTTATTTTTTTGTATTTTCCCGTTTTTTGTATTACCTTACCATTGGAGATAAGCATATATATAGAAATGAATCTCAGAACATATCCTCATTATAATACCTATACTGCAAATATACTAAATTTTTTTATAAATAGAACAGATTAGATTAAATCTAAGAATTTTAACGTAAAGGGATTAGTATATCAGAAATTTCCTCTTGTGGTTCATCGATTACGTTACTTTGATGCCGTGTATCGTCTTTGTTTCCATCCCCTTTTGCTTAAATATGTAAGTGTTTTGTGTATAATTGATAAAATTGCTTAGTTTTTAGGTTTAGGTAGGGCTTAAAAAAAGGGCCCAAAAGTATCAGTAGTATAAAAAGATAGGGATAGTTAGGCGAGAATCACTTTTATGCCGTACATTTGGTATATTTACTACTGTGTCCAGAAAGTAAGATTCAATTTTCAATTTAAATTTCCCGGGGTTTATGGAATTTCAATTTTTTTCTTTTTTTAGGTTGCTGGCACCGTCTTTGATATCTGTGTGGGAAATGTGACGTCAAAATATTTATTAGTGTTTGAGTTACGCTTGGCTTTGTGAGACGCTAAAACTGATTCCGGCGATTTTTTTGAAACGTCTGAGTTAATTGAGCAAAGAACTTGCATTCAATTTGTTTGCGGAAACCTATAGAAGGGTGCAGAAGGCATTCGGTGAGCATTTCTATATCGGAAAGAAATGTTTAGAAGGGGTATAAATAGTTCAAGAAGGCAGAGAACGCGTTGAAGACAAAGAGCCCTCTGGTCGACCATCCACCTCAACCGACGAAGCTCACGTCCAAAATTAAAGATTTGTTGCCTGCAAACCGTCGCTTTACAAATTTAACTTTTGCTGATGATGTCAATTTCAAAAAGGATCGGCCAATTCCATTTTGGGCCTCAAACGTCAAAACTTGATTATTACGGAAAACACTGAATGCATCAGCTCACACTAAATTGATTCTTCATGACGTTTTCACCAAAAGTGAAACTGATATCTTTCCACAACCACCGTATTCAAAACCGTGAGACTTCTGGCTATTTCCTAAACTCAAAAGACTACTCCGGGGTCACCGTTTGGAGTCGATTGAAGAGATTCAACGCGTGAATCGATACGCGCTTTGAAAGTGACTGCTGCCGATAACTTTTTAGCAGGCATTGAGATTGAAAAAGTTCGCATAAGTGCATTGTGTCCGGAGGGGGATTACTTTGAAGGCGATGAAATAAATTTGGAAGAATAAATAAAGAGTTTTTGAAAAAAAAAAAATAATTGGTCTTACTTTTTGGGCACAGTTGTATCTGTACGAATTTTTTTAATAATTGACCTGAAAATCTTTTCAGGCTTATTGCGCCTGATATTTACTTGATAGCGTTTGAATAAATTGACTCATTTTATAATAAACTGTACTTTTGGGACAGGAATCAGTACAGTAATAAATCAAATAGACATAGAATTATTGCTTTTTGTTGTAATTGAAACATCGGTATTAAGAAGACTTAAACAAGCTTATTTAAAGTAGCTTATATAAACACACGAAGATCACGGATTATTTTAAAAGACATTAAAAAAATTAACTGTTTTCAACTGTTCATAATATTACCTCTATGCAATTTACTCAGCCCAATGGCAGGAATAAATTTCTCAAGATTCCTGGAGAGGCGGGCCTGCTTCATAAATTACTCGAAATAACTCGAATTAACAGACATTTTTTATTGGTAAAGTTATACCTATTGAATATTTGCTGTTTATAATAAAAGAAATATGTTTTTAAGCTTCAATAGTTGGAAAACAATTTAATTTCTAGTTGTGTTTGTACAGAATAAACTTTTGCTACTCAGACGAGAGACAAATTTATATCATTTACTAATCCCCAGACATTAAAAGAAGGATACATGACTACACTGATGTTTGTTATACAATTAACTGCTTCTTATATAAGGATTCTGCTCTCAGCTGATGGCCAATTGATAGAACTCTGGCTATTGGTACCACAGGCTTCAGATTCGAATCTTGGCGGTGGCATGGATGTTTGTTGCGGGTTCGTAATCCACGTTAAATTGTAGGTACCGGTCTAATTAGCCTAAAGTGGGTACAAATGACCGTAGAACGACAATCAAACCAACCTATAGGTACAAATGAATTCTTCAGAACCTAACTGTATAAAATTTGATTAAAAATTACACGAAATAACACATTTTTAAAAAAGTTAGCGTCATCTTTTAAAATGATAATATGATTTATATTTAATCTTTACCATGTGTAGAAAAGAAGATATATCGATGATTTTATGCCTCATATAACTATTTCTTCTGAGAAGTGATTATATAGCATAAACTGTTATTATCAAATTTCCGATCAATTCAGTACAATCATTCAATTAGTTCAAACTTTTATTGTCACCTCAGTGCACAACTTTATTGTTTGTCTAATGAATGCCCCATAAAAACATTTCCCATTGAGCTGAGTGAAGTTATTACGGAAAATAAGATATAAATTTTTCATTCAATACTATGGTACTATTACGGCACTACTCATGGCACTATGATTTTATTATGTATTTGAATTTTATCTTTATTATTTTGTAAATGATGTTTGAAAAAAATTCAGTTATAATAACTTTCGCGCTAAAACTATTTATAAACTATATCACATGGACAATCTCCCAATACAATTTCCTGTTTAATAGTTGAAACATTCATTATCCAATAACTGAACAAAAGCAGATTCTTAAAATATTTCTTGTATAATAAAATGAACGATAATGACAATGATTATGGAATGCAAAATTAATTTAATTTTAAAGCGATAATATCATGATTTCTGTTCTTTTTAATAATAAGAATATTTTGGTACATTGACATAAATTCGTAGATTATTTTTTGCTGCATGCAGTTAGAAGATGGATTATTTTTTGGACGAGTTGTTTCTATTATTTGGTTTGTCCATGAATAATAACAAGCAAAAGGGCATTTCAGGTCACTACGGATCCATTTATTTCATACAGTCTCCAGACTATCAGTTTATATAGCTGAGGCCATGAAAGTAGCATTTGATATACGCTATATAAAATGATTTACATTATGACAAAATAGTTTACAATATTATTATTAAAAAGGTTTTTTGATATGTATAATAAAATATTAATTTATTTCTGGCTCTTTCATGTTGTTTTACATTAATAATAATAATCGTTATGAAGCAAAGGAAGCTGCGAATTTGGACGACAGGTTGTTCTCATTAGAACAAAACACTAATTACATGTAGTATAAATACCCACGACACTATTTATGTGCTGTCAGATTTGAGTGATAGGGCGTTATTATGCATTTGTTAAAGAATATACATTTCTTTCTCCTGGGAACAGAAATGCTATATCTCTTTTCTCGTGGGAAAAAGCCTACAACATTATGAGTTGAATTGCAAAATAATGTATGAGACTCTCCACACTGAGCCTAGTGGCGGAGTGCGAATTCTAAAGATCTCAGAAAAAATTTCGTATATACTACAGTTGGCATAAAAATAAACCTTTAATTCAACATTACCGAAAGTGTGTTATAATCGACAAGTTGGCGTTTCTTTGATTAATGAGTTTAATATCCGACAAGGCGAACCGAAATTTTTCGGAAATTTTACTAAAAATGTCTTAATCGAATATTCCTTTCTGTCTGAAGAAGAGAAAATGAGGAAGTTACACAAATTACAAACACAAAATTTTTAATTTTAATTCACGAGGCTTAATGCAGTTGCACTGCTCGTACTGCACGGAGTACAACCCCTTCTGTTAACGAAAATAACATTATTCTTCCTTCGAATTTCGCCACTCTGCATACACCATTCAGATAATGCGAGTGAATTTCCCGATTATATTTCTGTAGAATAGAATATCTAACGAAACAGCAAAAAAAAATAAAAGAAATTTTTTTCATTTTAAACATTTTGTTTTCATAGTGGTATTACAAAATTTTTATTCTTCATATATGATTTTAATATCTACATTATAGGAAAAAAAAAAATCCTATAATATGGATAGTAAACCATAAACCATTTTGTACGTAAAAACTGATGAGATGAACTGCAAAATAGGGAATGAATTTCTTCACTCTGAATATAGTGGCAGTGTGTATTCATATGTTACTACAACATGTACTAGTATAACAGTATGCACTGCAGTTGATATAAAAGTAAATTCTTTATTAAACTTCATGGATTAACTTTTATCTACCTATTGAAACTATTACATTATGAGATGAACTGCAAAATAAGGAATGAATTTCTTCACTCTGAATATAGTGGCAGAGTGTATTCATATGTTACTACAGCATGTACTAGTATAACAGTATGCACTACAGTTGATAAAAGTAAATTCTTTATTAAACTTTATGGATTAATTTTTATCTACCTATTGAAACCATTACATTATGAGATAAACTGAAAAATAAGAAATTAATTTCTTCTGAATCTAGTGCCAGAGTGTAGTCGCATGTACTACAGCATGCACCAGTGTAATACACCACATAGAGTAATGCAGTTGCAGTGTTCTAAGCGCATAGAGTACTGACAGAATGTTCTGTCTTGAATGATAATTATTAAACTGCTAACACGGAGACAAATCCTTGTGTTATAACTATTTGAAAATAAGAATATATTTCTTTTAAATTTCATCACTCGGCATATATCATCGAGATAATGCGAGCGAATTTCCCGATTATTTTTCTGTAGTATATCCACTGATAGAGAGAAAACCGGAAGATGTTTTTTTTCATTTAAATTATTTTATTTTCATAGTGGTATTATACATTTTATTCTTCATATATGATTTAATATTCATATTATAGAAAAATAAATCCTGTTTTTAAAAACTTCCGCAGATGAAAAAATATATTTAATTTAGACAGATTTTTGGGCCTTTTCCTTGCAATCTACTAAGATATTTAATTGATTTTCATTCACATTATTTAGGAAAATATATGAAACAAAACAAATATCCAAAAATGGATGCCTTGAACTTTGGGACTTTTAAAAATCGACAATTCCTTCTGTTGATTCGATGAAGTATGAAAAGGAATAAACACTTTAGATATCAGCCCTAGGTACTAGAATACAAAGCCTTAGATCTGAATCGTGATGTCACAACCACTAAGATATTGCTTACTGCAAATATTTGATCTTGCATATCACCATACCATCCAGCATCTTACTAATCGCAAATTTATAGTAACATTTAATAGCACTGGCTCTAACATTAAACCTATGTTCTTGAATCCCAGCTTTTACCACTTTTATGAATGATATCCCCAAAAAACTAACATTTATCTCTGTTTATTTGCTGACAACACTGCCATTCTAATGCAAAACAAAAACATTAACTACATTGCTTGTATGTTACAAAATTATATGTATCTTTTGGAAAAATGGTAACTAACTGGAGCATTAAACTTAACGTTAATAAAACCGAGGCAGTACTCTGGAAACGCCCTAACATTACTATCTATAATAATCCTATTTCATGGTCAAAATACCTTGGAGACATACTGGACAAACATCTTACGTATCACTCGCATATTAATTACATTAAGAATAAATTTAATTTAGTTAACAAAAGGCTTTACACACTATCTTGTACTTTGTTCCACTGCCTACGCCAAACTCGTTTTCGCATCCATTTTGCCTAACTAAGCAATTTTTCATTTCGAGTTTTTCTTTATTACCGTTATTATTACTGTTTTTATTTTTATGTTAAACCATTATTGTATCATAATTTATTTATTTAAATCTATTTGGACAAGCTTCCTAATAGTCTTCACCGTATTTTTCTCGCAAAGCATATCTTCATCGTCTTTGTACTGAAACGAGATAGAAGATAGCGGCTGCTTGCGCAGACAAGTTGCTTCGCAGCATGTCAAATCAGCAAAAGCTTTACCCACTCATTGCACGAAATAGTCACACCACTATAGACACTAAAATTTCTATGGTCTACATGCGTCCCATTGTTACATATGCAAATCAAATATGGGGATCCGACTGCAAATCAAATATGGGGATCCGACTGCAAATCAAGAATTAAGGACATCCAAATGTTGGAGAACAAGGTCTTGCGCATGGCACATGATGCACCATGGTACATGCGAAATAATGACATTTTGGCTCCTTTGGACATTACTAACGTTAAAAATTTTATTCACAAATTAGCCACAAATTTTTATAATAACACTCCTAACAATCCAAATCCTTTAGTTAAAAGATTACCTGATTATGACATAACGCTACCTACCAACAATCAACGTCCGCGCACCTCTCTGAACATACTAAATAAATAAAAATTTTATTCAACTCTCTCTATGTGTTGATTTTATTCTATATTTTCTTTTTTCTTTTTTACTTCATTTTGTGAACAAGCCATTTCTCTTATCATTTAACTCCAACGGAACCATCAAGATAGAGGTATATGGAGGCTAACGCAGCCAAAATGCCTCAATAATGTCAGTCATTTACTGAGAAAGCCATTTCTCTTATCATTTGCCAAAAAAAAAAAAAAGAAACCATTGGGATAGAGGTATATGGAGGCTAACGCAGCCAAAATGCCTCACTAATGTCAAACTGTTTGTAATTTACTGAGTTACCCTTTCTTTTATCATTTACTTCCAATGGAACCATCAAGATAGAGGTATATGGAGGCTAACGCAGCCAAATTGCCTCAATAATGTCAAATTGCATGTCATTTACTGAGCAAGCCCTACCTCTTATGATTTACCTTCAAAGGAACCCTCAAGATAGAGGTATATGGAGGCTAACGCAGAAAAATGCCTCAATAGTGTCAAATTGTCTGTCATTTACTGAGAAAGCTCTTTCTCTTATCATTTACTTCCAACGGAACCATCAAGATAGAGGTATATGGAGGGTAACGCTGCCAAAATGCCTCAAAAATGTCAAAAATTTTTTATAGCATCCATCATTTTAAACAAATTTTTCGTATTTTTTAAGGTAACATGTAAATCTGTATACTTCAAAATTTTAAGGAGTAACATTGATATTTTGGTAGGTAGTATATATGTAAGTAAATTGGTTGATTAAACAAATATATATGTTAAATGGGAATCTTAAATCCTGAAGAGTACATTATTCATAAAAATATATTATTTCTTGATTACATTTAAAGAAACATTACGGGTTTTAATGTACAATTAAAGAAACAATTGTACGATTGCCTGCCTTTAAAGAAATAATATGATTTATTGTCTACAATTAAAGAAATAATATTATTTCTAGCCTGCAAAAGAAACAATACGTGAAAGAGGAGTCTGATTGGGTGCTGTGACGTTCTATGGTCATATGAGACTGGGACGTATGGCGCCTGCAATTAAAGAAATTAGATTGTCTGCAACTGAAGAAACAATATGATTTATTGTCTTCAATTAAACAAAAAATATAATTTATTTTGTGCATTTGAAAAACAATATTATTTATTATCTGCATTTAAAAAAAGTCATATTTTTTTCTGTTCCAAATTTTATGCTTCTGTTTATTTTTTAGTTGTTTTTTTCTGTCTCAAAGTCTAATTCTTCAGACTAGAAGTCGTATTGGACTTCTAGACTGAAATTAAAGAACCAATATGATTGTTGTTGTATCCCCTCATGGAAGGAGGGTGCAGCTTCTGTTCAAATGGAGCACCCGAGGTAGAAATCTGACTTCTGCTCCGGGTCACTTTTGCAGTCATAGGAGAGCGGGACCGAGTGTTTAAAGTGGATTCCAAACCACTACAAACATCCATTCCACCGTCCGGACTCGAACCCGAAACCTGTGACACCGAGAGCCAGAGCGCTAGACACTGGCCATTCAGGCCCTAACAACAAGATTTATAATCTTCAATTAAAGAAACAATATAATTAAATATGAAACAATATGATTTATAGTCTGCAGTTAAAAACAATATGATTTCCAATCTGCCCTTTAAAGAAACAATATTGACAAAATATTTTGATATCATTCATTTATTTGGTATTTTTATAAAAATAAAAGATGGATCATAATTACTTTTAATAATTTTATTAAAATATGAAAATTGTTAATTCAATTTTGCAGTAAAACAGATTTTCTTGAGATATGTCACATTTTATGTGCACCTTTTTCAAAGTTTTAACATAGTTCCTAGGTCATTGATCTGCCCTTTAGAACAAATGGAGATTAATAGATAATCCCTTAAAAAAGAGCGGTATTGGGATTTCCACGATTATAACGAACAAAATTCTCTAAACTACAAGAAGAGTTCACCACTCATGTCCGAAAACATAATCGATTTCAAGAAAATAAACGAGAAATGGGATGAAAAACCTGGAAACAGATATAGCATTTCATACATATTTTAATAGTTTATAGCAAATTAATATATTTAATAAGTGGTATTAGGAATTATAGCAATTTTATGTCTTCTGGCACATACATTATTTCTATTTTACCCAGGAAGATATTAACCCTCACTACTTTTTTCATGTTATATAGAAATGTTACGTCACGATCAACAGTTTATTATGCACGTAAGTAAGTTACATTGCATCAATGCATGTTGATGAAATTTAGTAGATCCTCTAAAAAAGAACGCTAGTATTGGGATTTCCACGCCAATAACGAACGAAATTGATAACTAAAAGGCGCCTCCCACGATTCATAAGCGATTTCTAGAAAAATTAGGCAGCTCATATTATCGATAGTATTGCTGATGCTGATTTGGCATGTTGCAAAGCAACATGGTTGCGCAAGCAGCCGCCAGCTTCTATCTTGTTTCAACACAAAGACGAAGAAGAAAATGCTTTGCAATAAAAGAACGGTGAAGACTATTAGGAAGCTTTCCCAAATAGATTTAAAAAAGAAAAAGCAAAAGAGAAATAGTGATGGAATAATGGTTTAGCATAAAAAATAAAAATAGTAATAATAATGGTAATAAAGATAAACGCGAAGTGAAAAATTTTATTAGGCAGAAAAATGAATACAGCTTCTTTAAGGCATATAAAATTTTGAATAAAGGGAGGGGCAAAGACTGTGACGAATGTCATCATTTCTAAAATACCACGGAGAATCAGTAATCATTCTTAAGAATTTTTATTTTCAAGTCTAGTAATGTAGTTAATGTGGTATCTTGCAGCGGAACCAAACTGGTGATACTACGTGATAAAGGGACGCAAAGAATACATGTAAATGATTAGTTTATTATCCAAGGATAAGAGTGATTTTCTATGAATAAAGGGATATAGCATGCGTGCAGAGAAATATTATATTTATGTTTAATATGATTAGAATAAGGATTAGTTTGCTGTCAAGATATACACCTAAGTATTTAGTATTAATCCATTTAATGGGCTGATGAAAAGAAAGAAAAATATCAGGAGGAAGGATTCTGCGTCTCGTGAAGAATACAGATTCGGTGTTATCTACATCACTGTTGCTAATTTGTGATGTTGCAAAAGCAATTTGCGCGCAACTTGCTTGGCTGCGCAAGCAGCCGCTAGCATATCTTGTTTCTGTACAAAGACGATGAGGAAATGCTTTGCGAGAAAAAGAACGGTAGAGACTATTAGGAAGTTTGCCCAAATAAGATTTAAAAGAAAAAGCAAAAAGTATGATACAATAATGGTTTAACATAAAAAATAAAAATAATAATAAAAATGGTAATAAAGAAAAACGCGAAATGAAAAATTGCTTAGTTTGGCGAAATGGATGCGAAAATTTACTTTGGCGTAGGCAGTCTGCAGTAGAACAAAGTAAAGGTCAGGACTTTGTACGGTGAAGAAATAAGAGAGCGTTTTCTAAATACAGACTAGCTAGTGGAATTACTATTATTACAAATTTACAAGAAAAATATAGTTTAATGAGGAAATAGCAATTTTATTCATTGCCTTAATCGGTCTTTTTACTTAGTATTACTACAAATCTGTCAAATGTTTGCCGCAAATCCAAACGTTGTATATCAAGAATACAACTGTCATTGTTAATGGTTATTATTATACGTTATGAAAAATACTCGGAAATATATTACTGGAAATACTAAACTTGTATGATTAAAAAATGTCCTGATCGACTCAGTCTTAACGTTTCTGAACATCGCAAAATTTTAAACCTATAAGTCCCGGTTCTTCTCAAAATAATCCACGGTAGAGCATTGCATAAAAAAGTTGATTATACGCTCATGTAAGTTACATTCCATCAGTGTATGTTGATGGAACCAGGTAGCTAAGACAGAAGAGTATCGGGATTTCCACGCTTATGAACAAAATTGGTAACTACTAAAACATTTCACCATTCATGTCCGAAAACATGATGTCGGAAAATGTACACCATTACAGATTTTACTATCGCATTTTAGCCAAATTTTAACAGTTTATAGCAAATTAAAACATTTAATGAGTGGTATTATTTATGATTATAGCAATTTTAAATCTTCTGGAAGGGACATAAATGGCCGAGTGGCTAGAGCTCTGGCGCTCGGTACCACAGGTATACCATGGATATCTGTAAGAAAACATTGATACATGGATGTTTGTAGTGGTTCGGAATCCACTTTAAACTGTAGGTCCCGATCTGTTTAGCCTAATGTGTGCACAAGATGACCGTAGTGCGCGATAAGCAAACCAAACCAAACCAAATCCGCTCTGGCGCTCATTTCTGGGTTTCGTGTTTCCAGTCTGACGGGGACATGGATATTTGCGCAGGTTCGTTCGGAATCCCATTTAAACCATGAGTCCCGGTCCTAATATATGATGGTAGGCGTTGCGGTATAGTTACTCGGCGTCCGTAGCGTATCGCTAAGTTACACACCTCTTTGTAGTGCTAAAGCGAGTAACAATCTGCAGTACTGCCTTAAGGCATCAAGGAAATGTCTAAGTGCCAATACATTAAAAAAACAGAAAAAAAATTTTTTAAGCTGTCTAGATTTGGTTGGTTTGTCGCTCTACGGTCATCTTGAGCACACATTGTGATAAAAAAGATGGGACCTAGGTTTCAAGTTGATTACGAGCCATAAACCATCCATGGCACCTAATACGAACCAGAAACCTATGGTGCAGGGCGTCAGCCACCATGCCCATAACTCTCTAAAAGTTTTACCACTCATGCTCGAAAACATAAGCGATTTCCAGCAAAAAATTAGGCAACTCATATTATCGGTAGTACTGTGACGACGACGACGCGCGACGATTTGTAGGTTGACGGAGCTCCTTAGTATAGGTAACCGCTAACTCCTTCTTTTTGCATGTGAGAGGAAAGTTACTTTAGCTTTAAGGCCATTGCATTAAAAATAAAACAATTAAAATAGAGATAATATATGGAGAAGAGAAGTTTTTTTTTTCTTCTTTTCAATAAAGTATTTAATAATTATTAATTATAATTTAATAATTAAAATAATAGAAGTAAAGAGGATTTTGAGAAGAATTACAAAATGAATGTAGTTTGAAGAGAACTTAAAAATAAAAAATACTTTCAACAGGTTAATCTAATTCAAAAGGAGTACAAGTTAAAAATAACAAAAACGTTTCAGAGCAGTTTGTTAGAGAGGATGAACTAGTAATGACGAGGAAATCTGCGGCACCAAGTCGTACAAGGGCAGTTGCAAGTGAACGATAGAGTGCAGAGCCTGGGGAGGGAAACGAAATGTTTCGACTACCAAGTCCTATATAACAATACTATAGTCACTACGTGGCATTTGTTAGATGGTTTTGGAGCATATACAGTTGGCAAAAGATTTGTAGCTTGTCCAGCTTTATTGTTGGCAAGAATTAATTTGATTGATTAAATTTGGAAGATTTTTATATCAGTGAAGGGAAATAAATTCTTTCATTAATATAACAGCATTTTGAAATATAGTTGAGACAATCTTTGATGCCCGATACGAAAGTGAACTTGGTTGGTTTTTGATTTTACAAAATTTGAAGGAGGTACAGCTGCAGTTGCGTTTACGTTGTTTTTAAGCATGGAAGCAAAAACTGAAGTTTGGGGTAACTTGTCTAGGAGGAATAACTTTGGGATAGGCAGCCTGTCTCTTAGAGTAAGTATTTATCTTTAGAAATTTCGGGGCAGCGCCTCCAAGCTGCTAAGTGTCGTAGTAGCATTGCAATTAATGCATTTTGGCACCTCGAAAGCTTCCGGTCAATTGGACACTCCTTATCGGTAGTACTGCAGACAAATTCTAACGGTTTATGGCAAATTAATATATTTAATAAGTGGTGTTATGAATTATAGCTATTTTAAGTCTTCTGGCACATACATAATTTCTATTTTACCTAAGAAGATGTTGTGCAGTGTAATTTCCCTTATCTCTATTTTCATGTTATATGGAGATGATTCTTAAGTATGAGCATTTCCTTA